>CM042390.1:2033919-2328919 GCA_023634145.1 Thymallus thymallus | reverse complement strand
ATCAAAGGATAGGAGCCCCTTTAGCTATTCCCTGATCACTTGGGCTGTTTGTTTTCACACAAGCAGAGAGACAGAGAACTTCTAAACAAGTAGAATGCTGACATCTATTAGTGGTTTTATTGTGCAGAAATACATAATTGGGCAAAGCGTTGCAGCAGGTATCATGTCATATTTTAGGGCCATTTCTTACACAACATAACTATCTGTAACAGCATAAATCTTCAAATGTAAAGAGATGACTGAAGGAAAAGAGCATCACAGCATCAAAATATTTTTTTGTTGTTGCCAGATCTGAACCCACACTGTCACCGGCAAACATGTGTGCTGATCTGACCGCTAAACCACCCAGTCCACATGTTTACAATGCGTTGATATTCACCATAGTCACTGGACTATTTGCTTAACTATTTGGACACCCCTTCAAATGAGTGGATTCAGCTATTTCAGCCACACCCGTTGCTGACAGGTGTATAAAAATTGAATACACAGCCATGCAACCTCAATAGACAAACATTGACAGTAGAATGGCTCGTATTGAAGAGCTCAGTGATTTTCAATGTGGCACCGTCATAGGATGCACCTTTCAAACAAGTCAGTTCGTCAAATTTCTGCCCTGCTAGAGCTGCCCCGGTCAACTGTAAGTGCTCTTATTGTGAAGTGGAAATGTCTAGGAGCAACAACGGCTCAGCCATGAAGTGGTAGGCCACACAAGCTCACAGAATGGGACCGCCGAGTGCTGAAGCGAGTAGCACGTAAAAATCGTCTGTCCTCAGTTGCAACACTCACTACCGAGTTCCAAA
Organism: Thymallus thymallus; assembly: GCA_023634145.1. Classification (NCBI taxonomy): domain Eukaryota; kingdom Metazoa; phylum Chordata; class Actinopteri; order Salmoniformes; family Salmonidae; genus Thymallus; species Thymallus thymallus. The sequence continues at coordinate 2,328,119 of CM042390.1, read as the reverse complement.
CTGCCTCTGGAGCAACGTCAGCACAAGAACTGTTCGTCGGGAGCTTCATGAAATGGGTTTCCATGGCCGAACAGCCGCACACAACACTAAGACACTGTGCGCAATGCCATGTGTCGGCTCGAGTGGTGTAAGCTCGCCGCCATTGGACTCTGGAGCATTGGAGTCCGACAGACAAATCTGGGTTTGGCGGAGGCCAGGAGAACGCTATCTGCCACAATGCACAGTGCCAACTTTAAAGTTTGTTGGAGGAGGAATAATGGTCTGGAGCTGTTTTTCATGGTTCGGGCCCTTTAGTTCCAGTGAAGGGAAATCTTAACGCTACAGCATACAATGACATTCTAGACAATTCTGTGCTTCTAACTTTGTGGCAACAGTTTGGGGAAGGCCCTTTCCTGTTTTAGCATGACAATTCCCCTGTGCACAAAGCAAGGTCCATACAGAAATGATTTGTCAAGATCAGTGTGGAAGAACTTGACAGGCCTGCACAGAGCCCTGACTGCGAGCCAGGTCTAATCGCCCAACATCAGTTCCCGACCTCACTAATGTTCTTGTGGTTGAACAGAAGCAAGTCCCTGCAGCAATGTTCCAACATCTAAGGGGGGAACAACTCCATATTAATGCCCATGATTTTGGAATGAGATGTTCAGCAGGTGTCCACATACTTTTGGCCATGTAGTGTAACTCAAATTAATAAACCAATAAATGCAACATTGCTCAATTCAAATCATTTGTCTAAACCATGGATTGACGGTTTCAAGCAAGAACCCAACATACTGTATCCATTAGTATGATAGTGGTTAAATATTACTGTAATTTAAGAACACATTAACAATTAATTATAGATGCAAAGTTCATATTATGTAACAGTCAATTCAATTAAAATCTGTTGAACTGGCTTAATGAGCGTTTCTTCTTGGCTTCAATGTTAGCATGAAATTGAAACAATTTATAATGAGACTGACCTAGTGTGGACAGACACCATACATACTGTCTGTCTGATTACATGCCATTAGATTAACTATTATACATTATTGGTATTTTTACTCTAAGATGATAGGTATAATATGTTATGATGCAGTAGCATGTACGACCCCCTGGAGGATCATTCCATGTCATTTCAGCAAGCCATGGCCTCAGATTGTTCTGAAATAGTTTCTGCAATTGGACACAGATAACATTAGCATTCCTGCAATGTTATTTTGTTAAAATATAATTTGATCTCTGAAAAATAAAGCTAACTAATTGCACCCAGATTGACCATTTAAATGCATAGCCTTTATACAATATTCAATATTTCTCATCAGGGCAACATTGAAAATGAGACCCTGTTCTCAATTGGGCTCCACTGATTCAATAAAAGTTAATCAAATAATAGTACCTAACATTGAATTGTATGACAGCAACCCGTGCTTTGGTTTAGTTTACCTGGCCACTGTTTGAAATGCCAACTTTTCAGCATTTGTGACACAAATCCATTGGAAGTCAATAGGTTATTCACATTTTCATGCTTCATATAATGACCATCATTGAGATACACAATACATTTTTAGAAACTTTAGGATGATTTGAAGTTTTCACACTCCTTTACTTTTTCCACATGTTGTTACAAAGTGGGATCCAAATGGATTTAATTGCTTTTTTTTTTGTCAACGATCTACACAAAATATTCTGTAACGTGAAAATTGTTGTTGTTTTTTTACTTTTGTAAAAAATTCATAGATAATAAAATAATAATATATCTTGATTAGATAAGTATTCAACCCCCTGGGTCTTTTGGCAGTGATTACAGCTGAGTCATTCTGGGTAAGTCTGAGTTTTGCACACCTGGATTGTACAATATTTTAACATTATTATTTAAAAAATTCTTAAAGCTCTGTCAAGCCATAGATTTTCAAGCCTCAAATTTTTTTCAAATAAAAAAATAATAATACTAATGAAAATATATATTTTGTACACAATAACCCCTAATAACCCCAATAACCAATTAGGGGTTAACATCTAAATATTGCTCCCAGCATTGATCAAAGTTAAGAAAGCTTATATTATTTTTCTGATTGAGTTGTAAACGCGCCTGCCTCTTTACGAACCTGTGGAATCATGAACAGTGGTTTGTTCATTATGTTTGCTTGAGTCCCTCACCACTCTCTCAAATGGCTAATGTCGTCCTAAATGGTAGTTTGTCAGAAAATTATTAAAATAGTGTCATATTTTTCCTGGGGGTTAATAAGATTTCATGTTGTTAAAATGCTGTCAGTTCCACTTTAAACGCAACAACCTTTCACACAAATATGTTATTTTCAAAGAGATGGCTAACAGCAAGCAAGCTGCAATAAAATAAAAAAAACACAGTTCCACTCACCAGATGATGATCATTTTAAACTTAACTTCTTGCTGAAAGTTATTTTTGAAAAGGGAGAAACTAACAAATTAGAAACAACGTCCCCTTTGATAACACCTGCTGCAGCCGCTGCAAACTAGCCGACAACAAAAGCTAGCTAGCTAGACCGCGGGAAAACCTGTTGGCCTTCAGGAAGGCAGACGTTTCCATACGTTTTTGTAAAAACGGTCCCACTCATTAAGTCAAAATGTGTTTGGTTGATTCCACTGTCACTTCAAAATGTTCCTCTAATGGAGTATAATGTCAGATGCCTTTATTTTTCCATTTTAGTCATTTAGCAGACAACTTACAGTTAATTAGTGCATACATGATAATACTTTTTTAGTACTGGTCCCCCGTGAGAATCAAGCCCACAACCCTAGCGTTGCAAGCGCCATGCTCTACCATCTGAGCTACACGGGACTAACATCTAGCTTCTGATGGCCTAGCCAATAGCTACAGTGTTAACCCTTTCTTTTCCAACAAAAACTGAAGAGATTAAATCAGAGCATCATTGAAAATAATAATATAATTATCATTATAATAATTATTTCAAAAATCCTCTCTCGGTCTTGACTAGGTCTCGGACCCCTTGTCCCCCTCCCAGCCTTGACTCGGTCTTGACTCTGTCTCGCCCCCAGCCCCTCCCCCTCCGGTCTCGGTCTTGACTCTGTCTCGCCCCCAGCCCCTCCCCCTCCGGTCTCGGTCTTCACTCTGTCTCGCCCCCACCCCCTCCCCCTCCGGTCTCGGTCTTCACTCTGTCTCGCCCCCACCCCCTCCCCCTCCGGTCTCGGTCTTGACTCTGTCTCGCCCCCAGCCCCTCCCGCTCCGGTCTCGGTCTTGACTCTGTCTCGCCCCCACCCCCTCCCCCTCCGGTCTCGGTCTTCACTCTGTCTCGCCCCCACCCCCTCCCCCTCCGGTCTCGGTCTTGACTCTGTCTCGCCCCCAGCCCCTCCCCCTCCGGTCTCGGTCTTCACTCTGTCTCGCCCCCACCCCCTCCCCCTCCGGTCTCGGTCTTGACTCGGACACAATTTGCTCTGGTCTTGTTCTTGAATCGGTTTCGCTTAAGATGGTTTTGGTTTAGGTGGTTTTGGTTTTGGTGGTTTTGGTTTCGGTGGTTTTGGTTTAGGTGGTTTTGGTTTTGGTGGTTTTGGTTTCGGTGGTTTTGGTTTTGGTGGTTTTGGTGGTTTTGGTTTAGGTGGTTTTGGTTTCGGTGATTTTGGTGGTTTTGGTTTCGGTGGTTTTGGTTTCGGTGGTTTTGGTTTAGGTGGTTTTGGTTTCGGTGGTTTTGGTTTAGGTGGTTTTGGTTTAGGTGGTTTTGGTTTCGGTGGTTTTGGTTTAGGTGGTTTTGGTTTAGGTGGTCTCGAACACAACACTGTAAATTATAATGTTACAATCAAACACTTTTAATGGAAATAAAAAAGACAGCCTTGTGTTCTGTGGAAACTATATACATAGTCATCTTAATCATTTCCAGCAACAACGGCAGTGCCTTTCCTCTTGAGAATTTCAATTTTAAATAAATGTGAATTCCGGTAACCATTATAGTTTTCTACGGTGACTTCGGCTACAGATGGCAGAGGAACGTATAAACACAACATGTGGGCAGACTTTTCTTATTCCTCTCTAGCTTCTGTCTTTAAGGACCAATTTCCATGGAGAAAAAAACTGGACAAAACTTTTATTAGTCAGAATTTCTCCTCTGAATCTAGGAGATATTATCATATGCTTGCAGTTAAAGCAACTCAATAACTTCCCAGACTACTTCCTGAACCTTCATGAATATACCTGCGATTACACCGACAGTTAAGATAATTACAATAAGTTTGTTTTGTTTTAGGGGGGCTTTTTATGCTAAAACATTATGAATTTGCTTGAAGCAGACACATTAACAACAAACGTGTGAAATCACAAATGATGTTTTTTCTATTCTATTTTATTACACTTTGTTTTTCATGAATATGTATTGTGTTGTCCCGAGTTTATGCATGAAACACTATCAAACATCTCTTTCCAGTGTGTATCTTATATCATCCACAGTGTTTAAAAAAAATCTGAGCAATCGATAAACGGTTCATCTCTGTTCAACAAGAATGAACATTTTTCTTTGGGTCAAAGTGCTTCAGATGCCAAACTGGTAACCAATTTCCATGTTAGTCATGTCAGCTAAATTATGCAAACAGTTTGTAGGCTTTTAAATCTCTAAAATAAATGACAACATAATTTATTCCATGTTTTTTTTCTGGGGGCTTTGTCTCAAGGTGGTAAGAGTATCCATGCATACAGAATTCAGGCAAAATAGCTTAGGCCCTTCTTTATGCAATCTCTGAAAGGAGAACAACATATCTACATGTACATACTAAAAGGTTACAGACTTAGTTGAAACACCTAGTGCGAAGAAAAAATGTACAGTGCTTTCAGAAAGTATTCATCAGTGGTGTAACGTACTTAAGTACAAATACTTTTAAGTACTACTTAAGTCATTTTTTTTGGTATCTGTACTTTACTTTAATATTTTTATTTTTACAACTTTTAGTTATACCTCACTACATTCCTAAAGAAAATAATGTACTTTTTACTCCATACATTTTCCTTGACACCCAAAAGTACTCGTTATATTTTGAATGCTTAGCAGGACAGGAAAATGGTCCAAGTCACATCCCTGGTCATCCCTACAATCTGATCTGGCGGATTCACTACACACAAATGCTTTGTTTGTGAATTATGCCTGAGTGTTGGAGTGTGCCTCCTGGCTATCCGTACATAAATAAAACAAGAAAATGGTGCCGTCTGGTTTGCTTAATATAAGGAATTTGAAATGTGTTATACTTTTACTTTTGATACTTAAGTACGTTTTATCAAATACATTTACTTTTGATACTTAAGTATATTTAAAACCAAATACTCAAGTAGTATTTTACTGGGTGATTTTCATTTTTACTTGAGTCATTTTCTGTTATCTTTACTTTTACTCAAGTATGATAATTGGGTACTTTTTCCACCGCTGGTATTCATAACCCTGGACTTATTCCACATACAATATTGTTGTGTTACAGCCCAAATTCAAAATTGATTAAATACCCAACACCCCATAATGACAAAGTGAAAACATACATTTGTGCAAATGTATTGAAAATTAAATACAGGAATGTAATTTACATCACTCTCTAAATTGAGCTCAGGTGTGTCCAATTTCCTTTGATCATCCTTGAGATGTCACTACAACTTGTTTGGACATGAATTAGAAAGAAACACACTTGTCTATATAAGGTCCTACAGTTGACAGTGCATGCCAGAGCAGAATTAATACCATGAAGTCCAAGGAACTGGCCATAGATCGCCGAGATAGAATTGTGATGAGGCATATATCTGGGGAAGGGTATAAAACTATTTCTAGAGTGTTAAAAGTTTCCAAGAGCACAGTGGTCTCCATCATTGGGAAATTGAAAACAATATATCTAACTTAAGAGCTTGAGAAAATCTGCAAGGAAGAATGGAAGCAAATCTCAAAATCCAGATCTGCAAAGCTGATACAGACATACCCAAGACCACTCAAATCTGTAATCACCGCCAAAGAATAAGTCAAGGGGTATTAATACTTTCTGAAGGCACCGTATCTCAGCTAGGGTGGGGATTTGAAATGATTTCAATATTCAAAGAATATCATGATATTTTTTCAGATATCCAAATAGTCGAAATGCATGTATTTTAAAGAGAACATTTAATTTAGTTGAAACTTCAATGGAGACTTGCCTGTGCGACTCAAGAGAGCCTGTGCACTGAACTCTGCTTGCGTCAGCAGAAGGGCGGGGGAGGGACGAGAGAGTAGCAGGGAGCTGTGTGTGTGACAGTCTGTAAGTGGTATAGAGGGAGAGAGAGAGAGAGAGAGAGAGATAAAGAGATAAAGAGAGAGAGATAAAGAGATAAAGAGAGAGAGATAAAGAGATAAAGAGAGAGATAAAGAGAGAGATAAAGAGAGAGATAAAGTAGCCAAACCGACTTGTGCTAGTTAGACAAACTTGTTGCTGCCATTAGGTCAGAGCCGGTCCTGACCTCCCTGGGGCCCTAAGCTAAATTCTGCTAAGGGGCCCTCCTACCTGACACGTGAGCCATGTAAACCGTTTGCCACACAGTCACACCAGACACCCCAGGGCTCCCACTACAATCCTCCCTCCTTTAAAACAGTTTGCTCCATCTGTCGGTCTAAGAATAAGTAGACCTATACAGAACAGAATGAGGTATAAACAAACAATATTTATTGAATATAATATTTTCTATAGAATCTTAAGATAAGTGAATATTAACATAAATAAGAAATTGTAGAAAATATAAAATTAGAAAATAATAAAATATAACAGTGATCTTTGGCTCTGCTGCCTGCTAATTAGTCCAGTCCTCACAATATTATACTATCAGCTTTGTCTATACAACGTAAACATAAGCCTATAGGATATGGCTGCAGCTATATGTCTCAAAATAGTCAAATAAAACCTATACAGCTGTGTGATTAACGTTGGTTCCCTCTACAGCCTGGGCATTTTCAGCATCAGCATGGGCAGCAGTCTATCTGGACTGTCTGGAAGAAATTGAGAAAGTATGTCGCATAGTTAGTTAGGCAGTCATTTACACAAATGCACTTCTGCCATACAATCTTAAATGTTACTAAGTGTGTAATCATTTGAATGTTTGAATTAAAATCTTAGCATCAAAATATTCCTCTTCTGCACTTTCTTGAGGCAAAATCATCAATGATGTCATCATAGGACATGTGTTTCCCCACGTCATGATTTATGCTCATGATGGCCAGACCTCTCCAACGTTCCTGTGACATGGAAGACCTCAGGTAGCTTTAAGATGAGCTTTAATTTTGAAAAGCTCCTCTCTGCCGATGCTACTGTTACTGACAGGGTGACTGCAATTCTTAGGGCTATCCAAAGGTTAGGATAGAGTTCCTCCAGGTTTTTCTCACAGAGAAAGGAAAGCAGCTCAAAGGCAGTCATCTTGTCTGATGGCAGATCAGGTAAATTCTGAATCTTGTGTGCCAGATCCATTCCACTGATGTCACAGTCATCTCTGAAGGTTAGAGTGTTTTCAACTTCCATGCAGTGAGCGTTTAAAGATTCACTGGACATCTGAGAGGCAGTGCTGAAGTTCAGCAGCACTCCATATTTGGTTTTCACCTGGTTGAGTGTTTCAAATCTCTCATCCATGGATGTCACAGCAGAGTCGACCACAATGTTGAAGTAGTTGACTTCAAGGTTTTTCAGTGCATCAGTCACTGGTTCATCAGGAGACTCATAGCTGAAATACCTCTTGCTCTTTCTCAGTCTCTTCTCTTTCAGAACAGCCTCCACATTAATTTCTTCACAAATGCTTTTGGCTGTTGTCTGGGCCTCAGAGAATCCAGTTTCCCGGTATGTAGTGAGGGAGGCCTTTGCATTTGAGATTAAATTCACTGCGATATCCAACTGTAATGAGTCGGATTGGAGGAGCTTGTTCACCTTGTTTGTCATTGTCAGTATCTCAGTAGGACCCAATTTCCTCTGCAAGTGTTTGTGCCTCCACTTTGGTCACAGGATCGTTGATCGTCTGTCTGGCTTCCAGTAATGCCTCCCGAACCTCAGAAGCCTGATACCTGATTGCATGAAAATTTTGGAGCCTACTCTCCCATCTTGTGTCACTCCATGACTTCACGGTTATGTTAACATGTTTCTTCAAAACACTCCATCTTTATGTGCCAGCTGAAAGGTAGGTGAAGAGCTTTTGCACATGCCCAAAAAACCTAACTGCATCTTTTGAAGATTTGGCAGCATCTGCAGTGACAAAGTTTAGAGTATGTGCTCCACATGGAACGAACACGGCTCTGGGATTTCTTTTTAGAAGTCTGGCTTGTACTCCTTGGTGCTTGCCCTTCATGTTGGCCCCATTATCATAAGCTTGCCCTCCGGAATCTTCAAATGGAATCTTCAGCTCGTTCAGCTTATCTAAAATGACAGTGACAAAGCAGAGGAAGTGCTCCTTGATCTCTGACTTTCCCTTTAAAGCCATGCTTCTCAGAATAATGGACATTTGCTCCTGGTGACTAATGTCAGGTGTACAGTCCAAGATGGAGAAGTACTTTGAGGCTCTTACTTGAGTCACTATTGCTTCCAGAATCTTGTCACTCACAATCTGTATCAGCTCATTCTGTGTGCGCTTCCCAAGGTAATGAGCATGTGTCCCTCCATCTTTCATTTTGCTGAGATTATTTTCCATAACTGGGTCATATTTTGCCAGTAATTCAACCTCTTTTAGGAAGTTTCCATTATCTGGTTGGAAGAGTTTGTCTGATGAACCCCTGAATGCTAGGTTTCTTTCAGCCAGAGACTGGGTGTTACTTATTAAACGTGTAAGGACATCCCGCCATCTCTTTCTTTCAGCCTCCAAAATTGTAATGTATCTGGTCAAGAGTCTGTCCCTGACTTAGGCACAGATCAAGTTCTCTCCACTTAATCATATTGATTGTGTGTTCAGGACGACCCTCATGGTGTTTCAGAATGGCGTTGATATTTGACCAGTCATTCACGCCTTCCTTTATTATTTTATAGTCTTTTGTAGAAAAGAGCTTACTGCAAAAACAATACACAGCATTGTTTTGATTGAATATGAAAGCCAGCTCCTGGTAATCTTTTCCCCATTTGACAGCTGTCTCTGTGATAAGCCTGAATGGAAACCTCTTCTAGACTTGTCTTTAGGGTAAGAAAAATCCAGTCCTGGTTTGAATGGACCTCTGTGCACTAATTCAGTCCTCATAAAGTCTATTAAGACTGGGGGCCAATCTGCTGGGTAATTTGGTGGAGCAGCAACTGGTCTACTATGGTCTGAGCTGCTTGTATCTGATGCTGGCTGTACACCTCTGGTTGTGTTAGTACTGGTTGAGGCTGCCTGTACTTCACCTGGGTCTGTGTTAGTATTTGCTGAAGCCAGCTGTACTGGGTCTGTGTTAGTACTTGCTGAAGCTGTGAGGTGCAACAGACACAAAAACAAACTTATAATCAACATAATCAGTGATGAGAAGCAGGTGTGTCCATGGGGTGTGTTGCACAGAACACAACCCTTGAAGTGGCTGGCAAGCAAGCAAGACAGACAGACACTAAGAGATGCACTGCCCAGCTAGGTTAGCAAGATAGACAGACACCAAGAGATGCACTGCCCAGCTAGGTTAGCAAGACAGACAGACTAGAGAGAGATGCACTGCCCAGCTAGGTTAGCAAGACAGACAGACTAGAGAGAGATGCACTGCCCAGCTAGGTTAGCAAGACAGACAGACTAGAGAGAGATGCACTGCCCAGCTAGGTTAGCAAGACAGACAGACTAGAGAGATGCACTGCCCAGCTAGGTTAGCAAGACAGACAGACTAGAGAGAGATGCACTGCCCAGCTAGGTTAGCAAGACAGACAGACTAGAGAGAGATGCACTGCCCAGCTAGGTTAGCAAGACAGACAGACTAGAGAGAGATGCACTGCCCAGCTAGGTTAACAAGACAGACAGACTAGAGAGAGATGCACTGCCCAGCTAGATTAGCAAGACAGACAGACTAGAGAGAGATGCACTGCCCAGCTAGGTTAGCAAGACAGACAGACTAGAGAGATGCACTGCCCAGCTAGGTTAGCAAGACAGACAGACTAGAGAGAGATGCACTGCCCAGCTAGCACATCAACTTGACGTTACTGTTATTTGCTGACATCAAACTTGGAGAGGAGAGAACACTAGTTTACCTGATTTTTTTTTCTTTTTTCGTGACCAGAAAGATAGTTCCGCTTCATCCTCTCATCGAAGTTGTAAACATTGACATCCGCTTTGACACGAGGGAGAGGTGGGGCCCTTGCGTAATTTGCGGGGCCCTATGCAACTTGCGTAGTGAGCGTCCGGCCTGCATTAGGTTATCTTTCAAACCATCTGGTAGTGTCTGTCTTGACTGCATCAAATTGTTGTAAAGAATCTATATAGTTATGGTAGCCAGCTAAATTAGCCAGCTAGCTACTGTAGCTAAAGTAGCAAGGCTAATTGAGACTATTTTGCTGCGCTTCCTATCCTCGTCTACAACATCTCCATGTGTTGATCATTGTAGCCTACTCCTTCTCATTTAGCCAACTTCATTCTTTACAAACAATGTAGTAAAATAAGCTTTGATGGCGTATGATAGAGTAAGACTAAGCTCATGAGGCACTTACATGTAATATTATTCAAGAATCAACAGCCACATAAGATTCATTTCCAAAAATGGATGTACCAATACCAGACTTCCCCTTTAAATGGAAAAAGGGATTGGTTATTTCTATCAAATGGTTTTAATTTTATTTTAATGGACCAGTGAATGGGGTTTACAACGTGGCTTTGATGCACTTAACTCTCTTCATACTCCACTGTAAAATGAGTTTGAGCACTGCTATTTCTCTAAAATAATTTCAGGGTGCCTGGTGATCTTCCAACCTTCCTACTGTGATCTTGATCTCACTCTGTGTCTCTTCATTCCTCATTCCTTTCCAAGACTCCTACACAAAATATGTTTGCGTGCATGTGTACCCGTGCCATTTTCAAATAACGGATGCAATACTGATTTCAGTAAGTTGCATAGATAGACCACACCGGCCTGGTTGGCCCTGACGGGAGTTTTGTCTGTCGGGGCCACAGTGTCTCCCGGCCCCCTCCATCTCAACGTGCAATAATTGTATCATTTTTTCACCTCACACTATATAGTGTACATATTCAGCCATTCACTCATACTGTGCAATGCATTACTATAGCTTTTTGCAGTCCAGACTTTGTGTGTTTTCCATCCATCCATGCATCCATCCATCCATCTATCTATCTATCTATCTATCTATCTATCTATCTATCTATCTATCTATCTATCTATCTATCTATCTATCTATCTATCTATCTATCTATCTATCTATCTATCTATCTATCTATCTATCTATCTATCTATCATTTGTCTATTTACCACCACAAACCAATGCTGGCACTAAGACCGCACTCAACGAGTTGTATAAGGCCATAAGCAAACAAGAAAATTACCGTACGTACATACCAAAGACTCCAGCCACCCAAGTCATAGACTGTTCTCTCTGCTACCACATGGCAAGCGGTACCGGAGCGCCAAGTCTAGATCCAAAAGGCTTCTTAACAGCTTCTACCCCCAAGCCATAAAAACAGCAAATCAAATGGCCTATTTGCATTGACCCCCCTTTTTACACTGCTGCTACTCGCTATAACATAGCCTTGTTATTGTTATTTTATTGTTGTTCTTTTGTTTTAAGTTGTTTTAAAATTTGATTTGATGATTAGGTGGCCATGATGGTATGAGGGCCAGATTTGGGAATGTAGCCAGGACACTGGGTTAATATTCCTACTCTTAGGATAAGTGCCATGGGATCTTTAGTGACCATAGAGAGTCAGGACACCCGTTTAACATCCCATCCGAAAGACGGCATCCTACACATGGCAATGTCCCCAATCACTTCCCATTGGGATATTTAAAAAAAATTGACCAGAAAAAAAGAGTGCACACCACCCTCTGGGATGCAGGGTGGTATGCTGTTGGCTGTTTTTATCTATATACTGTGGTATATTTATCCGTACACTGTGGTAGGTAAACATTATTAGCAGATTCATGGCCATGGGTTCAGCTCCCATGATGAGTAATGGTAGGCTGAATCAAAATGTACAGAACCTTGTATTGCAACGCATGTACAGCGGGTGAAATAAGTATTTTTCTCAGTAAATATATTTCCAAAGGTGCTATTGACATGAAATGTTCACCAGATGTTGGTAACAACCCAAGTAATCCATACATACAAAGAAACCAAAACAAATAAGTTCAGAAATTAAGTTATGTGTAATAATGTGAAATGACACAGGGAAAAAGTATTGAACACATGAAGAAAGGGAGGTGCAAAAAGGCATGGAAAGCCAAGACAACAGCTGAAAACTATCAGTAATTAAAAAGCAATCCAGCCCCCTGTCAGTGCAAATTAATATCATCTGGTTCAGTCCCAACTGATGGCCTACAAAAAGGTCTCATTGCCAAGGTGTCACACAAGACACATCTCATGATGGGTAAAAGCAAAGAGCTGTCTCAAGACCTTCGCAACCTAATTGTTGCAAAACATAATGATGGCATTGGTTATAGGCGCATTTCTAAGCTTCTGAATGTTCCAGTGAGCACTGTTGGGGCCATAATACGGAAGTGGAAAGACAATCATTTCACCATAAATTTGCCTGTTTGCAACAATTAGGTTGCGAATGTCTTGAGACAGCTCTTTGCTTTTACCCATCATGAGATGTGTCTTGTGTGAATAATAGAATAATTGCACGGCGGAAACATATTTTGTGCTCTCAAGTGGCGCAGTGGTCTAAGACATGGCATCTCAGTGCCGGTGTAGGCTGTCATTGTAAATAAGAATTTGTTCTTAACTGACTTATTTATCAGCACACATGGCAACAGCAGTCTCTCCCTCTGTCGCTCTCTGACAACTCCAACAGCTTTATCAGTACAATCCTTATTATGTATTCTCCATAATCATAACCAAGCTTCCATTGTATATAACCAGCGGTCATATCACACAGCTGAGTGCTCCATAGCACCAATATTTCATATACAAACAGATGACTCTCTCCTCGCCGAGAGAGAGGGAAGACAGAATACAATTCTCCACTGAGTGACACTTCAATTAACCTGTCCTCCCCGGTGCTAATAGTCAGATGGGTGAACGATGCGGGGACAGGGCAGGTCATTAAAACATCTTTAAAACTTGCAGAGTTTACTCAAGGCCAGTGATTAAGGATCTGTGCCCCTGACAGGTGGCCAGGGCTTGTTCCCCATCTCCTGCTAGAAATAAAAGCAATCTCGGTCTGTTTGCACACAATGAAAAAATGTCTCTGTGACCTAGCTGTATCCAGAGCTCTCCATTCCACAAGTTGGATAACAAGTGTAGACTCGCACATGGCTGGAGTCCCCGGCTATGTCCCAAATGGCACCCTATACCTTGGTCAGGGGGTCCATTTGAGACGCAACCCCATCTCGCTCAGCCGAGCCCCATCGCAGATCAACAGGGTCTCCCTACCTCTTTTGTTATACGTACCCTGACAAGCCCCAACACTGTGGTTTAAAAAAGACAGCCTAGGCCTATAAAGTGGCATTGTGGGCACAGGCTCGGTCCGCCATATCACTTCTTCTCTTTTCATGTGCTGACTTATCTCTCTCTCAAAGCAACAGGGAGGTTGTCATTTTCTGACAATGTATGTCTACAGTGTTTTAGTTCCCCCTGTACAGCTGTAGTGAGCCTGTGACTGTACCAATACTGATCTCCCAAGTGGTTCAGTGGTCTAAGACACTGCATCTCAGTGTTAGAGGAGTCACTACAGACAACCTGGTTCAGTGGTCTAAGACACTGCATCTCAGTGTTAGAGGAGTCATTATAGACAACCTGGTTCAGTGGTCTAAGACACTGCATCTCAGTGCTAGAGGCGTCACTACAGACAACCTGGTTCAAATCCAGACTGTATCACATCTGGCCGTCATTGGGAGTTCCATAGGGCGGTGCACAATTGGCCCAGTGTTGTCTGAGTTTGGCCGGTGTAGGCTGTCATTGTAAATAAGAATTTGTTCTTAACTGACTTGCCTAGTTAAATAAAGGTTCAACTTAAAAAAATACTTGGACCCCTGGAGGTACTTGGCCTATCCATAGGGGGTTCTTGAGAAGACCCATGAGACCATAGGCTTACTGGTATCAGAGAGTCCATAGGCCTCATTTATGAATATTGGGTCAAATCTATTCTAAAATACTACTTACGAATGGAATTTAGAATGTTCGCACACACAGAAAAGGTGTGATTTCTCAAACATAACTATGAGCGTCATACACACACTGGTAGTAGATAACCATTGATGAATACCAATTGTTCTCAGCCAATCTGTACTTTCTGCAAAAAAGTCCCACCTGACTCTAAAAACTGCAGCGTCTGCCAAATTTTACAACAGAGCAAGATCAGTCTCTCGTTAAATTTCCCATTATCTCTTTTATAGTATTTTCAACAATGGTTTCACTTTCACCTGTGCCTATAATTTAATGACTTTACTTTATATGGATTATTATCGTAACAAATGCACTGTTATTATATATAGCCTGTCAAGATATGTTGCATGAATTCACAATGGAAATACAATTGAATGAAAAGATGATTTAATTAATAGACCTACTCTTACAATTTCACAAATGTTCAACATACAGTATATTTTGTGCATTCTACGCTTGACAAGCTATTCCATTATACCACCACTTGGCACAGTGCATACGCATAGTTATAGCTGTGTGTAAATGCATGCACGCTCCCAAGCAAACGTTCATATCGATACATCTCACACTTTGCGTGGAATTGATCCCACGCTGGGTTTATGCACAGATTTGTGCCTATGCATGAATGATAAATGAGGCACCAGGTCCAGGGGTCTTTCTGTGAAAATATATATTTTTGGGGTTCAAGTTACTTGTCTGTCATTAGCAATCAGTCTTAAAGGGGCAGTTCAGTATTTTACAACTTAATGTTATAAGGTTCCTCAACCTGAAAGTAGTCTATGGGCCAGGAGGAACCTTTTAACATTACTTTTTACAATTCTGAACTTCCCCTTCAAGTAAGTTATGGACACCAGTTACAACAGAGGACACAAGTTACAACATACAAGTGTAGCCTACAGAGAGTTCAAAGAAATGTCAATGGTCCACTCCTGACTCCTGGGTTCTGAGTTCTAGTAATACAGTACCTGAGTGTGCTTTTCCAATTCTCCACTCTCTAAAAAAAATATAACTTGTTCTGTTTACCTTTGGAGAAACCACAAATATATCCAGGCATTTATTTATTAATATATTTTTTAACTTGGTACTTTGGAGGATTCAAGTTGCCTCAGGGCAAATTCTGTTGTGTGCAAGGGCTGCTGTTCAAGGCTCCACGATTGGAACAAACACCTGATAAATAAAGGGAGGCATATGGCTCTTTTGTGGAGATAGTAATGAAGCTCGGCAGCTTGTAGATCTAAAAAACGGAAATTAGTTAGCATTTTCTACCTCTGGTTCATTGGCCCTTCCTATGGGGGAAATAAATGGGGAAAGAATGGGGTCTGTGTTTAAAAGAAACAACAACATTAATTTCCCGATAGGCTTTGGCCAACGAGCCATGGCGGAGTTAGCCTCGTTAGAGCCTACAAAAAGACGCCATTACTATTGCTGTCTATAACATACAACATAGATGGAATTTGCAATTTTGTCCTTCAAACATTTCTTTAATCAGCTGTCATCCCATGATGCACATTTTTTTATTGTAAAATGAAACTGGACTGACAGCTTTGATACATATTTAAAAGGGACAATATGGGATTCAATCAACAATAAAAGCAACACCCCAGCACTTTTTTTTGGTAAACAGTTGGGATGGGGCTGGAGAAACGTAATCACTCAAATTCGGAGACAGAGCTATGAGGACTGACCATTCATTATATCAAAATTATAGTTTTAACTATGTTTTGAGGCTATACACTACAGTGTTTTAAACTACATTGTTTAACACTATGTGAAACATGTTGTTCGTTCAATCTGTATGCTCTATTCTGCAATTCAATGTTATAAATAAGAATAGTTTCAAGGTCAGTTGCTTTTCAGTAATGTTTCGGATCTTCAGTTGATTCTGCCAGACCCAGTACCTAGAACAAGACAATGCTTTTTACACTGATGTACTATATTTGGTTCCTCAGCTTCAACTCAAAGAGTTGTGTGATTTGTTTTTGTTTTCTGTTACAAATACAGTAGTAGAATAACTGCCCATTTCAGATTACCTTCTTTACCTGTGGCAATGTATTAACCATGTATTAACCATGTATTAACCTGTGTTTGGATGCATTTAAATTGTTTAAGAGTTTAGGACCTCCCCTTCCCAACAACCTCCCAAATCTCCCAAGTTTATTTGTCACGTGCGCCGAATACAACAGTTGTAGACCTTACAGTGAAATACTTACATGCCCTTAACCAACACTGCAGTTTAAGTACAAAATAAGTATTATGTAAACAATAGATAAGTAAAGAAATGAAATAAAATAAAATATATATATATACAGTGGGGAGAACAAGTATTTGATACACTGACGATTTTGCAGGTTTTCCCACTTACAAAGCATGTAGAAGTCTGTAATTTTTATCATAGGTACTCTTCAACTGTGAGTGATGGAATCTAAAACAAAAATCCAGAAAATCACATTGTATGATTTTTAAGTAATTAATTAGCATTTTATTGCATGACATAAGTATTTGATACATCAGAAAAGCAGAACTTAATATTTGGTACAGAAACCTTTGTTTGCAAATACAGAGATCATACGTTTCCTGTAGTTCTTGACCAGGTTTGCACACACTGCAGCAGGGATTTTGGCCCACTCCTCCATACAGACCTTCTCCAGATCCTTCAGGTTTCGGGGCTGTCGCTGGGCAATACGGACTTTCAGCTCCCTCCAAAGATTTTCTATTGGGTTCAGGTCTGGAGACTGGCTAGGCCACTCCAGGACCTTGAGATGCTTCTTACGGAGCCACTCCTTAGTTGCCCTGGCTGTGTGTTTCGGGTCGTTGTCATGCTGGAAGACCCAGCCACGACCCATCTTCAATGATCTTACTGAGGGAAGGAGGTTGTTGGCCAAGATCTCGCGATACATGGCCCCATCCATCCTCCCCTCAATACGGTGCAGTCGTCCTGTCCCCTTTGCAGAAAAGCATCCCCAAAGAATGATGTTTCCACCTCCATGCTTCACAGTTGGGATGGTGTTCTTGGGGTTGTACTCATCCTTCTTCTTCCTCCAAACACGGCGAGTGGAGTTTAGACCAAAAAGCTCTATTTTTGTCTCATCAGACCACATGACCTTCTCCCATTCCTACTCTGGATCATCCAGATGGTCATTGGCAAACTTCAGATGGGCCTGGACATGCGCTGGCTTGAGCAGGGGGACCTGCTCCATGACGGCGTAGTGTGTTACTAATGGTTTTCTTTGAGACTGTGGTCCCAGCTCTCTTCAGGTCATTGACCAGGTCCTGCCGTGTAGTTCTGGGCTGATCCCTCACCTTCCTCATGATCATTGATACCCCACGAGGTCAGATCTTGCATGGTGCCCCAGACCGAGGGAGATTGACCGTCATCTTGAACTTCTTCCATTTTCTAATAATTGCGCCAACAGTTGTTGCCTTCTCACCAAGCTGCTTGCCTATTGTCCTGTAGCCCATCCCAGCCTTGTGCAGGTCTACAATTTTATCCCTGATGTCCTTACACAGCTCTCTGGTCTTGGCCATTGTGGAGAGGTTGGAGTCTGTTTGATTGAGTAGGTGGACAGGTGTCTTTTATACAGGTAACGAGTTCAAGCAGGTGCAGTTAATACAGGTATTGAGTGGAGAACAGGAGGGCTTCTTAAAGAAAAACTAACAGGTCTGTGAGAGCCGGAATTCTTACAGGTTGGTAGGTGATCAAATACTTATGTCATGCAATAAAATGCAAATTAATTATTTAAAAATCATACAATGTGATTTTCTGGATTTTTGTTTTAGATTCCGTCTCTCACAGTTGAAGTGTACCTATGATAAAAATTACAGACCTCTACATGCTTTGTAAGTAGGAAAACCTGCAAAATCAGCAGTGTATCAAATACTTGTTCTCCCCACTGTACACAGGTGGTACACAGGTGGAATATACAGGTGGTACCGGTACAGAGTCAATGTGCAGGGACACCGGTTAGTCTGGCTAATTTAGGTAATATGTACAGTAGGTATAGTTAAAGTGACTATGCATAGATACTAAACAGAGAGTAGCAGCAGCGTAAAAGAGAGGGGGTCTTATGGCTTGGGGGTAAAAGCTGTTGAGAAGCCTTTTGGACCTAGACTTGTCTCTCAGGTACCACTTGCCATGCGGTAGCAGAGAGAACAGTCCATGACTGGGGTGGCTGGAGTCTTTGACAATTTTTAGGGCCTTCCTCTGACACCACCTGGATGGCAGGAAGCTTGGCCCCAGTGATGTACTGGGCCGTACACACTACCCTCTGTAGTGCCTTGCGGTCGGAGGCCAAGCAGTTGCCGTACCAGGCAGTGATGCAGCCAGTCAGGATGCTCTCAATGTTGCAGCTGTAGAACCTTTTGAGGATCTGAGGACCCATGACAACTCTTTTCAGTCTCCTGAGGTGGAATAGGCTTTGTCGTGCCCTCTTCACGACTGTCTTGGTGTGTTTGGACCATTCTAGTTTGTTGGTGATGTGGACACCAAGGAACTTGAAGCTCTCAACCTGCTCCACTGCAGCCCCATCAATGAGAATGTGGGCATGCTCGGTCCTCCTCCTTTTCCTGTAGTCCACAATCATCTCCTTCGTTTTGATTACGTTGAGGGAGAGGTTGTTGTCCTGGCACCTGTCTCGTCGTTGTCCGTAATCAGGCCTACCACTGCAAACTTAATGATGGTGTTGTTGTGGAGTGCAGTAGAGATTGCGTCATCTGTGGATCTGTTTGAGCGGTATGCAAATTGGAGTGGGTCTAGGGTTTCTGGGATAATGGTGTTAATGTGAGCCATTACCAGCCTTTCAAAGCACTTCATGGCTACAGACGTGAGTGCTACAGGTCGGTAGTCATTTAGGCAGGTTACCTTAGTGTTCTTGGGCAAGGGACTATAGTGTCTGCCTGAAACATGTTGGTATTACAGACTCAATCAGGGACATGTTGAAAATGTCAGTGAAGACACTTGCCAGTTGGTCAGCGCATGCTCGGAGTACACGTCCTGGTAATCCGTCTGGCCCAGAGGTCTTGTGAATATTGACCTGTTTAAAGCTCTTACTCACGTCGGCTATGGAGAGAGTGATCACACAGTCACCCGGAACAGCTGACGCTCTCATGCATTCCTCAGTGTTGCTTGCCTCGAAGCGAGCATAGAAGTTATTTAGCTCGTCTGGTATTCTCGTGTCACTGGGCAGCTTACGGCTGTGCTTCCCTTTTGTAGTCTGTAATAGTTTGAAGGCCCTGCCACATCCGAAGAGCGTCGGAGTCCTGTGTTGACGCTTTGCCTCTTTGATGGTTTGTCTGAGGGCGTAGCGGGATTTCTTATAAGCGTCCGGGTTAGAGTCCCACTCCTTGAAGGCAGCAGCTCAACCCTTTAGCTCAGTGCGGATGTTGCCTGTAATCCATGGTTTTTGGTTGGGGCATGTACGTACAGTCACTGTGGGGACGACGTCATCTATGCACTTATTGATGAAGCCAATGACTGATGTGGTGTACTACTCAATGCCATTGGAAGAATCCTGGAATATATTCCAATCTGTGCTAGCAAAACAGTCCTGTAGCTTAGCATCTGTGTCATCTGACCACTTCTTTATTGACCGAGTCACTGGTACTTCCTGCTTTAGTTTTTGCTTGTAAGCAGGAAACAGGAGGATGGAATTATGGTCAGATTTGCCAAATGGAGGGCGAGGGAGAGCTTTGTATGCATGTCTCTGTGTGGTGTAAAGGTGGTCTAGAATTTTTTTCCCTCTGGTCTCACATTTAACATGCTGATAATAATTTGGTAAGACTGATTTAAGTTTCCCTGCATTAAAGTCCCCGGCCACTAGGAGTGCTGCCTCTGGATGGGCGTTTTCCTGTTTCCTTATTGCCTTATACAGCTGACTGAGTGCAGTCTTAGTGCCAGCATCTGTCTGTGGTGGTAAATAAACAGCCAAGAATCACGGCAAATACTGTGTTCTACAGCTTATAATGAGATACTCTACTTCAGGAGAGCAGAATCTAGAGACTTCCTTAGATTCCGTGCACCAGCTGTTGTTTACAAATATACACAGCCCACCTCCCCCTCGTCTTACCGGAGTCTGCTGTTCTATCTAGCTGGTGCAGCGTGTATCCCACCAGCTGAATGGTGTCCACGTCGTCGTTCAACCACGACTCGGTGAAACATAATATATTACCATTTTTGATGTCCTGTTGGTAGGAAATTCGTGATCGTATCTCGTCTAATTTATTGTCCAATGATTATAGGTTGGCTAGCAGTACTGATGGTATATCCCGCTTGCCGTCGGTGGATCCTTACGAGGCACCCCGCTCTGAGTCCCCTATACCTGCGTCTCCTCCTCCTGCCGATGACGGGGATCTGGGCCTTGTCGGGTCTCTGAAGTACATCATGTTCGTCCCGTTTATTGAAGAAGAAGTCCTCGTCCAATCCGAGGTTAGGGATCGCTGTCCTGATATCCAGAAGCTCCTTTTTGCCGTAAGATACGATGGCAGAAACATTATGTACAAAATAAGTTACAAATAACGTAATAGCACAATTGGTTAGGCGCCCGTAAAAAAGGCTGCCCTGACTCCCGGCGCCATTTTCCTCTTAGATATCTCGCATTTTGAATCCCAGAAAATGTTTTGTTCCTACATCTGTCAAATCCCTGAAATAGAATGGTATCTATGATTGTAGAGAATGTTTCTGCAGTAATCCTTTATAATGTACTGGGTTGTTATGTGTCTTGTATGTACCAATTCATCACCACAAATAAAGTTCCCTCTCAGGGAATAAAAGTTATTTGAGTTTAGTTGAAAGAAATGGCAGACCTTGGAAAAACAATAAACTCTCAATAAGACAGCTGTAGAGAAACCAGACAAAAGGAGAGACAGAAGTTTGATCTCTTTAAGCTATAGAACAAAACATCAAATGTTTGTGTTGATTACTGTAATTGACTGAATGTAGGAGAGCTACTCTGCAGAGGAGCGCTATAGGAAAATTATATTTATTTACACCTGTAAGCAGGCAATGTAGCCTATAAGCTTGCAAGCTAGCGGCCTGCCTTTTAGTAAGACCTATTATCATAAAAGGGTTTATTATGATTCCACTGATGTGAAAGCTACTGTATAGCCTCTCTCACTGAATCATTGCTAACAAATTTAAAGGAAAAAGAAAGCGATTGTGGGACGTGGGACCTCCCAAGTGGCGCAGCGGTCTAAGGCATTGCATCACAGGCTGACTTGAGAACGCTCACTGTGAACACTCAAAGTAAAATGGCTGTCCTATTTCAGCAATTCTGGCTCACCAGTTTTGTTTTTATTAAGTGAAGCTCTCAGGCAGTTCAATAAGATGTTGGTTTCCCCATTGAGATGCATTCCTGAACTTTCAGAATGCTCTCATTGACGTAAGAAAATCAATTGGAAATTTGAAAAACAGGGAGAAATGCTAAAATAAGCACATTAATTTCTGAACTCCACACTTAATGCAAAAATCTTTGCATTTACTAGTTCGATAAATGAGTCCCACTGCGTCTAACTATGACAGTTACTTCCAGCCCTGTGTTGGAGCCTGAAGCATCAATTCAAATGAAGAAACAAAACCGAAGCGGTAAAGAGGGTGTGTGTGTGTGTGTGTGTGTGTGTGTGTGTGTGTGTGTGTGTGTGTGTGTGTGTGTGTGTGTGTGTGTGTGTGTGTGTGTTTGAAGACAGCAGCAAATAAAACGGTAATCCCCTGACAGCATTGATGGTTGGAAACACACACACACACCTGTGTAAGTTGATGTTGAACAGATCCCAGCTTCTGTTCAGTATTTCTCCCTGTAAAGTAAATTGAATCTAATGCCTTTTGTAATTAGAGCACAAATGACAGATTGTTGTTTATGAAACAATTGATGACAGACAGAAAGGCTAACATCTAACTTTTACCCATAAAACATTAATGTGCAGATTGTATATAAATCAAGGTAGAGTGAAACTGAATCATACTGTGTACCTAATCTTAGCCCACCAACTGAATCATACTGTGTATCTAATCTTAGCCCACCAACTGAATCATACTGTGTATCTAATCTTAGCCCACCAACTGAATCATACTGTGTATCTAATCTTAGCCCACCAACTGAATCATACTGTGTATCTAATCTTAGCCCACCAACTGAATCATACTGTGTACCTAATCTTAGCCCACCAACTGAATCATACTGTGTACCTAATCTTAGCCCACCAACTGAATCATACTGTGTACCTAATCTTAGCCAACCAACTGAATCATACTGTGTACCTAATCTTAGCCCACCAACTGAATCATACTGTGTATCTAATCTTAGCCCACCAACTGAATCATACTGTGTATCTAATCTTAGCCCACCAAACAGAGTATTGAAGTTCCAATATAATGATAATCTCCCCGTTTTTAAAAAGGAGTTGGATTTGCTATGAATCCTTTTTCACATGAATAAAATCCCCACCATTTTATTAATCTCTATTGTTATTATTACTTGATAACTTATATTAACAATCAGAAGGCCTTCACACATCTGGAACTAGATCCATTTCCCATTTCATGGTTACAGCCTCAATCTCACATATTCTATATTGCTTTCATCAAGAATCCCCAGACCAAACTCCCTGTTTAATTAAACCCAATTTATATCCTACGCAATAACTACAAATAGCTACACACAATACAAATGTGTGCAGCCCCACAATTACTTTAAAGTGAACTGAAGACTAGTTATCCTGTGGCTGTCTATGTAGGTCACCTTTGTGTTTCGTGTCATCTACGTGATGGAGGTGGACTGAAAAAGCTGCAATGTTGTGTGTTTCTAGGGAGAAATGTGATTGGTAACACACTTTACATTAAGGCACCCTTCATAAAAGTGTTATATTTGATGTAATTATAATTTTTGTTTTTATTGACAAAGATGACATATGCATCTGTATGCTATACTTTCAAGAAAGACAGATGTGTATATAATGTACAGAATGGTAACACGGGAGAGCAGGTGCATCTCCACATGGAGTCTGGTAAGGGGAAAGGTCAATACATAGCAATAATACTCCAGGTAAGTATACATACCTATTCAATATGAAAGTGTACACACTGAAGTTCAGAGGCCGTCTGCACTCTTTTAAGGTCCTTACTACTGAAAAGTCTCATTTAACATGTATATTTTAGCAGAGGCTCTTATCTAGAGCGACTTACAGTAGTGAGTGCATACATTTTTGTACTTTTTAATACTGATCCCCCGTGAGAATCAAACCTACAACCCTGGCATCGCAAGTGCCATGCTCTACCAACTGAGCAACACAGGAGGAATATTACTATTCCAGGTGTACACACTAACAATTAAATTAAAACACGAAGCAGGCGTACCTCTTTGGTCATTAAAAACACTGCTGCATGTCAAATAGTGTGTGTTATATATTGGAAAATAAATAAATGTGAGTCTGGATGACAATATAATCATGTTTGTTTCCAACGTTAGGGCTGTTATCCTGAAGAAGTATCAAGATACTGGTATCGTCCTGGCCCTAATACGTAGTATAATTACAGCAACGATGGAGCTCTGCACTACGCCGTGCAATGTAGGCCATGCCTCTAAACAAGTCACACTGTCTTTGATTATAAGGTTAGGCCAGTCAAGACAATGCTGTAGGACTGAATAGAGCCCACTGACCTTAAAGGTATGTTTCATTATCCTTTTTTTATCTATTGTTTTTATTATATAATCAAGCAAATAGGCAGAATAAACAGTATTGGACAAATACTAGTTGCATTGTCAGACATTTTCATATGATATTCAATAAAGTACATTCACAGTACACAAACACCCTATCTAACAACAATAGATACTATTGATTCCACCAAACATTTATAAGAAAAAAAAAAAACTAAATGAAACCCATCCCATCCCTTCCCTCCCACCCTGTCTGAAACAAAACCTATGTAGCATCTCTTTGAAGCTGCAACCAGAATTTGAAACAATGGTAACGTGCGTTTCGGCAACAGGCTTAGGGATTCAGCTGGAGAAATCTAACCGCTCTCAAATTCATAGACAGACCTAGGGATGCAAGGACTGACCATCCATCATATCAAAATGAGAGTTGAAACCATTTTTTAGGCCGTATGATAGATAGATAGATAGATAGATAGATAGATAGATAGATAGATAGATAGATAGATAGATAGATAGATACTTTATTGAGGCTTTTATAAGTTAAATGTTAGCAACTGCAAATTGCCCTACTAACTCCTCATAGCAAGATACCTTACATTTTCTGCTGTGTTTGACCATATTGTTAATATTCTTTCATTTGCGTCATGAAAGCGAGCAGTGGAAAATTCCAGAAGTACAATATTAAGAAAAGAGAAGATCCATTGGAGCCATGTAAGTGTCTGCGGAGGCATTTTTCCAGCGGTCAGACCTGCTAGCTACACCTCTTTGTTGTTCTAATGACATTGACAATAATGTGCTGTCCATCAACAGCAACACAACAGCAGAGCAAGGCACGTTTCATATTTCAAAAGGTTTCCTTACCGGACTTTTTCAGATGAAAGCCTACGTGTCTGGGCGCATGAGAATAGATACACATGGTGTGAGATACTGCGGAGCAATACATAATTTATGAAAAAAGGGAAACATGGACGGATGCAAATTCACAGGGCCTCACAAAACATTCAGAGACCAACAACATGAGTCTTAAACAGGTGAATTCATATGCACACAACAACATGAGTCTTAAACAGGTGAATTCATATGCACACAACAACATGAGTCTTAAACAGGTGAATTCATATGCACACAACAACATGAGTCTTAAACAGGTGAATTCATATATATATAATACATTTTTGTCATGTTTTTTCAGTGTTTTTGTTTTTCATTTTCTTCAGATGATCAATATGTTTTCTTAAGGGTGTGCCATGAAAATGTTTTTTAATTGGCACAGTGTCCAATGAACTGTAATGTTCCCTTGTTTAACAGTGTCATCAATAATAGGATGTGTTTTTTACCCTGTTCATTATTTTAACAGCAGATTAATTGATTTATAGATTGGGACTGAAAAATGATACGTGAAACGGCAAACGGGAAAGTATCAACCATGACCCTGATCAAGGCATGACCCCTTTTCACTCCTGCGTTGATTTGGTCGGTTGATACTTTCCCGTTTGATCTCTTCAAGGTTATGTATTGTTGTGGACACCTCCTATCTTAGCTTGTTGATGTGCTTTTTCATATTTGCTGGTGTGAACACCTGCTTCATTAGCGTGCATCAATTATCATGGAGGACTGTTCACATCTTGAACTAAATGCATTGTGAAAGAAAAACATTTTGCGATTGCGTTGGTGATTGGTGTCTACAGTATTTCGACTGTTATACAGCTTTCAGCAAACCTCTCTCCTTTTTCTCTATCCCCCTCTCCCTCTCTCTCTCCCCCTGTGTTACACGAGCAGACTACCAGATTACACCGGGCTTTCCAGCTTCAGGGATACGGTGAGCCGGTCTTTATCTCTTGGAAACAGACGCAAATGATTGCATTCTGAGGGGCTTTACGGATAGGTATGTGGGCGTTTGTGTGAAGGGCTTTTATTTTCAGGTTTTTAATAGCAAATTATCCAAATACACCCTCCCCCTGTCCTCTGTTAGCTTCTATCGACTACATGTACCATTAACAAAATCCTTCTGCTTCTATTTTTTGGATGGTAAATAACATTTTGATCTCCACGCAAACAAGGTCGTTACACGATTACAGCAGGAAATTGGTTGGTATAACAGTTGAGTCGATCAAAATATTCATGAGGAAATTGCATATTTACATTTAAAAAATGAAAACAAAAATGAGGAATATTTATATACTTAAGGGATAAAAAAAACTGCAGTATCATCAGGGTGTTTCATTTGGAGAGAACCCCATGTGAGGCTCCTGCCTAAGCCTTGAGCATGGAACAGGCTTAATCATACCCACTTTTTAATGGATTAGTTACTGCATATAGATTTAATTGAATTTCATATTAGTCATAAAGACACAATTCCAAGCGGCGAAATCGTTTCTCTCCCACTCCTCTGAATAACCATGCGGTGAATAGG
The DNA here is from genome assembly GCA_023634145.1 of Thymallus thymallus. Lineage (NCBI taxonomy): Eukaryota > Metazoa > Chordata > Actinopteri > Salmoniformes > Salmonidae > Thymallus > Thymallus thymallus. Next base: position 2,301,842 of record CM042390.1, on the reverse strand, counting down.
CCTGCATTATCTGAAGCCGCTCCTTCATATCTGCTTCAGCTCCACAGAGATGTTCGAGGGCCTCTACCGACGAGGAGCTCAGAGGGAGTGGAGAGAGCGAGTTCTCTTTCATTTGCTTGTAGTGGCGGTTGTGGAGTCAGATTGCTGGTTTGTGCAGAGGAAGAAGAGTGGTGTGTATTTCTCCCCTGCATGGGCAGAGCAGAGCACCAAGAGAAAAACATAAAAAGGTGGAAGTATTCCTTCAGGGGCTGTGTTTGGAGTAAGTTGTGTGGAAATAGTCATTGGAGACCTCTGACACTCATTGCCCCTACTTCAATCTGTCAAACCCTTCAAAGATGACCTTTGAACCCTGGCCACCTCACAAAAATACTCATTTCCAGAAGATGGCTTTTTCCACATGACTAATCACAGTGGGAAATCAGTAGCCAGGGCCATTTGGAAGGGGGAGAGTTCAAGGAAATGTGAATAAATATCACCCGGTGATTGAGATGGTCAAGGACTGGCTGCAATACTGTGTCAGTGAGACAGGCCTCACAGCAGCATGCGGTCTACAAGTCCTGCTGAGATTGAGGCTAACATGGACACCGTCAAATCCTTTTCAGAAGTACACCATCTCCACATAGGCTCCGCAGAGAGATAGTCACTGAACTAAAGAGACGTCGCACTAAGGAGAGTTAGATTGCATGCATCAGTACCATGTGGATCCATAATGGGTTGAAAGTGTCCAGAGGATGCAACTAATCATTTGTTTGACAGAGCAGATTGCCTCTGGATAGTACTATTGACCTGTTTGCTCTGTTGTATCCAGTGTTGATAGTCTGTGAACAAACCGTGCACATTCACAGATCTAGGCAGCATTTTCATTAAACGAATACACATCGAGTCCTATTGTGTTTTGGCAACAATTTAGGATGAATATCTACGTAAAAAACGTTTAATATTGTATGTTGGCCTACGACATGTTCCTCATCAAAATCTAGCGAGTGTTCATATTCCTTATGAGTCATATATGTACAATGTCAAAATGTATATAACAGAGATAAGGGCTCACTGCCGCTACCTCGCGTTCCATCCCAGGTGCATGAACTGCGGAGCAAACTGAAGTGAAGAGGAAACTCAGCAACTTTTGGAGGACATTGGAAGAAACTGAAAAAACAGCTTCTTTATTGTTATAAGAAGCCTTCATTGGTTGTTTTTAAATTCATAGAACAGCCATAACAAAATAGAACCACTGTAAAGAGCCGTAACACTACACCTAAAAAGCTGAACTGCGTGGCTCAGAAAAGGCCTAGCAACCGGTATGAATAAATAAACATCTGGCTAAATCCCAGGCCTTCTCAGACCAAGCGAACATGGTGAATTAGTGAGTTAGCTAATTAAAGGGGGTGCTAGCAGTTAGTAATACACTCTGAAGGCTAGGACCTCACGATGATCTCCTCACTGGAGAAGCCTCTTACACCGTACTCCCAACACAATCCACCCAGCACTCTATGTGATATTAGGTGAGAGGTTTACACAAGGGCCGTATTGATTATCATACCCTTTTCTCACAACTAGAGCAGAGTATGACTGAGAGGATTCAAGCTGTACAGTATACTGCGCAGGCATGGTTACCCATCCAGCATTGTTGGAAAGGACAATGTGAAAAGAAAATATTAAACCCAGCACAGTATGGTAGGTTGGCATGATATTGTGAAGGGTATATTGAGGGAAAAGGTTGTTCTATTGAACGTTGTGACAGAGGAGCTTCTTCAGGACATTTAGTATTATTGTTAATATTATTATTAAAGTTGGTGATATTTGGTTCAAGACGTATTATCAACACAAAATTATTGAAACTCGTTTTCCTCCTCATCTCTTATTCAAGGCTATTTGGTCTCCCACAATTCAATATTTTGACCTCATGTTCAAGTGGCAACGTGCCAAAGCTTGTGTGTCTGCACCGCTCCACCTTTCATATGGCACCTTTCTCTTTCATTTATAGCTCTGTCCCCTTCTCTCTGCTGGCAGTAAACTCCAAAACAACACTGACATTTGGTGTGACCACAACGCTGACATTTGGTGTGACCACAACGTGTGAGGTAGGTAAGTAGAGAGACCAGAGGAAAACAAAGAGTCACCTGGGAGGCAAAATTAACAACTTTTCTGTGCCCTGTAGGCCCAGACACACTTTCCACTGTGACCCACAGGGATTGGTTGGTTGGGAAGGATAAAACAGCAGGCTGGCATAGTGGCAGTGATGTGTAGTGAGGCTCAGTATCATTGGGCATACCCAGGAACATGCTGCAGGCCTGAAGCAGGAGCAAAATGTTCATGGGAAATATGATAATCATCCAAATATCCAAAGAAAAGTAAGAGAAATAACTCTACATTACACCCAATATGATATACGTTTACTTGGAACACAATGGTTGTGTTCCAAATGGCACCCTATTTCCTATTTAGCGCACTCCTTTTGACCATAGGGTTCTGGTCAAAAGTAGTGCACTATATAGGGAAAAGGGTGCAATTTGGGACTCGATCCATACCAGTCATGAGGAACAGGACCTCAGAGCACCTGCAGTGGGTGATAGATCATTGCTTTGGGACTGAACTAATGAATTTCTCATGATATCGTGTTACAAGGTCTCGTACAATTCTGTTGAGGCATTGCCTCTGGTCTAAACCCCATTGATTTTGCTTGAAATAAAGAGGATAAAAATGCCATGCCCGTTGCATCATACCCATGGTAGGTGAAGTACGCCAACCTCCTGTGTCACCAAAGCCCTTTTCTCTTCATCGTGACGGCATGCCTTTTGCTGAAGGAACGAGTAGGGGCAGGAGGTGAATGTTGTTTTCTTCCTTTGAAGTGCTGCTATTGCCTTTCAATTCAACTCCAATGTTATCAGCACGTTGCAGCACATGTTTCTTTCCTAATAAAATGCAACCGTTTTTGGATTAGAGAAAATCTGGGAATTCCATAGGAGGAGAACCAATTAAGATGAGTTTTTATAGAACGCTAGCTTTGGTAATTTGGGGGCCTGAGGCAAAACGCTGCAACTGTACATGGTGGCTCTATGGAAGGTTCGGCGTTGGTGGGGGATCATTTTGTTGATTTGAAGTGGCATCTGTTTGGTGATTTCATCAGCTTTTAATGACACTGTTAGAGTCATGTCAAAGGTCACAGGCTATCAAGGCAAAACGTGTCCCAAAGCTGATTCAAAGTGGTCAATTCAACATTATCATTGGAAGATACTTGAGAAGGTACTGTCTCCCAGTACTCAAGGAAAATACAATATTCTCTGTAAGATGCCAAATCGCTGCATGCGTCCTCGCTGACTGTTCCTATCTCACTGTATGATTAATGCCAGCCATGCTCTGTGTGCAGTCATCGCAGCTCATTGACCCTCAGGTAGGTGGAATTGGTTGCCAACAATACGCTGTTGCTTTTCCCCTCCAGACAGAAAGACAGCACTTTGAAAGCCTTTGGCGGCTAATAGTTGAAAACAGCTAAAGCCAGTGTAGTAGATTCAGTGGCATATTTGTAGGGTGTCTGTGGATCCCGCCCATTGGAGCGTGTTGATTATAAAAGGCCATTGGATGGCTGACATAAACCTCGAGTTAAAAGGACAAGAAACAAAATGATCACATAATTAATACTGTACTCAAAACCTTATAACAAACCTGCATGAACAACAAGCTTGCTAACAATCTAACCAACACTGGTGTTGTTCAGCGCAACAACAGTGTATTGACGGGAAAAAAGGCTAAGCAGCTAAATAATTATACAATAATCAACAATTGAGAGCAGTCCTGTCAGAGGCAACAGTCCAAAGACAAAACCACAATGTAAATTAGTCCTACCATAACATCTAGGCTGCGTTCAGTACGTTGTTGCATTCTGAAACGTTCAATTGAACGGAAACAGTGCTGTATTGAACGACCAGTTAAATATGTCACTCATTGCTTCAAGCTCGTCACACCCACCATATCGAAACAAACATACCTTAAAGTCTGTTCAAGAACGTTCGGGGGAAACGTGTCGTTCAGTACAAACCATTCCGCAACGTAGCAAACGTTCAAGCAGACTGAACACACCTCTGGTTAAGTCTTTTAAAGGAAGTCCAACTCCAATGCCAAGGAAACAAATCCAATAGAAAGACCCACACACAAAAAAAGGAAATCCCAACACAATCCCAGGTAAAAAGTCAATAATCCAACAGAAATCCAATGGAAAGTGTTCAATGTCTATTTTCCACCAAAGCAGTGTGGAATCCCTCTTTTTAGCAAACAATGCTCTGAGCTTAATTCAAGATGGCACCGGTAGGTTGGACACACCTACCATCACTTCTTTGGTTTCATGGCATTCACACATTTTGTTTGGTAGTGTGTGGTCGACGGCGTTACATTTTGTTTGGTAGTGTGTGGTCGACGGCGTTACATTTTGTTTGGTAGTGTGTGGTCGACGGCGTTACATTTTGTTTGGTAGTGTGTGGTTGACGGCGTTACATTTTGTTTGGTAGTGTGTGGTCGATGACGTTACATTTTGTTTGGTAGTGTGTGGTCGATGACGTTACATTTTGTTTGGTAGTGTGTGGTTGACGGCGTTACATTTTGTTTGGTAGTGTGTGGTCGACGGCGTTACATTTTGTTTGGTAGTGTGTGGTCGATGACGTTACATGTTGTGATACAAAAATTTAACAGGAAGGGGGTATTTAAAAAAAATAATCACCACCCCATTCCAATACTTTCAACCTAATTGATCCTACACCAGGCAAACATAAAAACATTATTTTAATCGTTTTATCATTTTATTTATTTTAGGGTCAATGTTTCATTGTAAGCGTTCGTGGTAACACGTTACAACCTTGAGGTTGAGACATTTCATAATGAAGAGTTATTAAGCTTACCATTATGAGCTAACTTAACCTACATTTCCAGTGGAGTCTATTCTCTCCTCTACTTACCTGCGTGTCCAGGCTAGCTACAGGCTCATGGCTGTGTCTCCTCGGAGGCCCGCTGGTCTGACCCCTCACAATTGATCACCTGTCCATGTAAATGAAGCCAATTAGGAACCTCCCTATCACCTCACGACTGGGGCTAATTAAGCCCACTCCACAGGAGTAACGCCTCAACGTGTTCACTGGCGGAGAGAAGAGACAAACAAGGAGTTAGATTCCCCCACCTCATTGTCTAAGGCATTCACACTAGAGGGAGGGCAGTGTGTGTGGAGGTGGAGGGGCAGTGTGTGTGGAGGTGGAGGGGCAGTGTGTGTGGAGGTGGAGGGGCAGTGTGTGTGGAGGTGTAGGGGCAGTGTGTGTGGAGGTGGAGGGGCAGTGTGTGTGGAGGTGGAGGGGCAGTGTGTGTGGAGGTGTAGGGGCAGTGTGTGTGGAGGTGGAGGGGCAGTGTGTGTGGAGGTGGAGGGGCAGTGTGTGTGGAGGTGGAGGGGCAGTGTGTGTGGAGGTGGAGGGGCAGTGTGTGTGGAGGTGGAGGGGCAGTGTGTGTGGAGGTGGAGGGGCAGTGTGTGTGGAGGTGGAGGGGCAGTGTGTGTGGAGGTGGAGGGGCAGTGTGTGGGTGTTTGGGGTCTATGTGTTTGCATGTGTGTGTGTGTGTTTGAGCATGTGTGGTTGAGGGGAAGAACAATATAAAGCTTTGATGGAAACTTGATGAAAATTGTTGTTGATACCAGCACCTGATGTTTGTTCAAATGATTCATCAGTCAATTACAGATTTGCATGGAAATATAGGTAAATCATGGGTACATTGAGGACAGTTTGCTGGAAGGAGTGCTGCACTAATACAATGTTATCATTGAGAGGGTATATACAAATGGAATGCCACTATTATAATGCACTGCTTCCTTTTAGCTCAATGCTTGGTTTGGTGAATACAGTATTTCCCGTCTTTTGGAGCATTGACGGATACAGAATTTGTCGAAGGGTGAAATGGATTGTTCCGGCGTTTAGGGATTTCCAAGGCTACTCTGGAAAACATGCAGACAGAGCATGGAAATACAAGCCCATCCAGGCTTAAACAATAAATAGCAGGTGACTGCCTGAGAGGATTATTTCATGTGATTTATTCAAAACAACATGCCACTAACCAGGTAGGCGCTTACCTTCAACAGATGTTACAGTTTAATTGGAAGAGCTTCGACTTTGCCTGGGGAGTTTACTGAGATGACACTCCAACACCCAGATGCATGTTCGCAGCAGACACTGTATGTTATTATCACTTCCCTCATTATCACTTCCCTCAGCTCATCCATAAGGATCAGAACAGTCCTCAATGGAATGGGTGAGAGATCCTGTGAGAACCTAAGCTCATCCCTAAGGATCAGAACAGTCCTCAATGGAATGGGTGAGAGATCCTGTGAGAACCTAAGCTCATCCCTAAGGATCAGAACAGTCCTCAATGTAATGGGTGAGAGATTCTGTGAGAACCTAAGCTCATCCCTAAGGATCAGAACAGTCCTCAATGGAATGGGTGAGAGATTCTGTGAGAACCTAAGCGATGCAAATTCAACAAAAAATAATAATAATAAAAAAATATATCAATCCCTGACTACTACAAACGTTGAGTGGGGGAGTTACAGTGGGGAGAACAAGTATTTGATACACTGCCGATTTTGCAGGTTTTCCTACTTACAAAGCATGTAGAGGTCTGTAATTTCTATCATAGGTACACTTCAACTGTGAGAGATGATTTTTAAATAATTAATTTGCATTTTATTGCATGACATAAGTATTTGATCACCTACCAACCAGTAAGAATTCCGGCTCTCACAGACCTGTTAGTTTTTCTTTAAGAAGCCCTCCTGTTCTCCACTCATTACCTGTATTAAATGCACCTGTTTGAACTCGTTACCTGTATAAAAGACACCTCCACACACTCAATCAAACAGACTCCAACCTCTCCACAATGGCCAGAGAGCTGTGTAAGGACATCAGGGATAAAATTGTAGACCTGCACAAGGCTGGGATGGGCTACAGGACAATAGGCAAGCAGCTTGGTGAGAAGGCAACAACTGTTGGCGCAATTATTAGAAAATGGAAGAAGTTCAAGATGACGGTCAATCTCCCTCGGTCTGGGGCACCATGCAAGATCTGACCTCGTGGGGTATCAATGATCATGAGGAAGGTGAGGGATCAGCCCAGAACTACTTTGCAGGACCTGGTCAATGACCTGAAGAAAGCTGGAACCACAGTCTCAAAGAAAACCATTAGTAACACACTACGCAGTCATGGATTAAAATCCTGCAGCGCACGCAAAGTCCCCCTGCTCAAGCCAGTGCATGTCCAGGCCCGTCTGAAGTTTGCCAATGACCATCTGGATGATCCAGAGGAGGAATGGGAGAAGGTCATGTGGTCTGATGAGACAAAAATAGAGCTTTTTGGTCTAAACTCCACTCGCCGTGTTTGGAGGAAGAAGAAGGATGAGTACAACCCCAAGAACACCATTCCAACCGTGAAGCATGGAGGTGGAAACATCATTCTTTGGGGATGCTTTTCTGCAAAGGGGAAAGGATGACTGCACCGTATTGAGGGGAGGATGGATGGGGCCATGTATCGCGAGATCTTGGCCAACAACCTCATTCCCTCAGTAAGAGCATTGAAGATGGGTCGTGGCTGGGTCTTCCAGCATGACAACGACCCGAAACACACAGCCAGGGCAACTAAGGAGTGGCTCCGTAAGAAGCATCTCAAGGTCCTGGTCTCCAAACCTGAACCCAATAGAAAATCTTTGGAGGGAGCTGAAAGTCCGTATTGCCCAGCGACAGCCCCGAAACCTGAAGGATCTGGAGAAGGTCTGTATGGAGGAGTGGGCCAAAATCCCTGCTGCAGTGTGTGAAAACCTGGTCAAGAACTACAGGAAACGTATGATCTCTGTAATTGCAAACAAAGGTTTCTGTATCAAATATTAAGTTCTGCTTTTCTGATGTATCAAATACTTATGTCATGCAATAAAATGCTAATTAAATGCAAATTAAATTCATAATTACTTAAAAATCATACAATGTGATTTTCTGGATTTTGTTTTAGATTCCGTCTCTCACAGTTGAAGAGTAGCTATGATAAAAAATTACAGACTTCTACATGCTTTGTAAGTAGAAAAACCTGCAAAATCGGCAGTGTATCAAATACGTGTTCTCCCCACTGTATAGTGAGATATGGTAGAGAGAGAGGGAGAATACATTTTGTATTTTTTGCACTCCAGACTTCTTGTATTTTTATACTTTTTCATACTGTCACTCTATGTATCATGTATTGTGTATCTGTCTTATGTGTATTTTCGTTCTGGCATTTTGAACTTACCCTGTGTTTTTTCGTAGCTGCTTGAGAAAGAAAGCAACTACGAACCGATGTGCACCATGCACAAAACAAAGATCCACAACGCAGGTTGGAAAATCATGAACTTATATACAATCCCCAATTAGAGACAACGTAATGCAGCTGCCTCTAATTGGGAACCAAAACAAAAACCAAACATAGAGTTAACTAGAACTCTGACTGTGACAACCATAGAGAAGTCTAGAGGCCTCTCTACAGTCAAGCCCTGACCGTGACAACCATAGAGAAGTCTAGAGGCCTCTCTACAGTCAGGACCTGACAGTTACACGTGGTCTGTGGTTGTGAGGCCGGTTGGACTTACTGCCAAATTCTCTAAAACAACGTTGGAGGCGGCTTATGGTAGAGAAATTAATATTACATTCTCTGGCAACAGCTTTGGTGGACATGTCAATTACACGCTCCCTCAAAACCTGAGACATCTGTGGCATTGTGTTGTGTGACAAAACTGCCCATTTTAGAGTGGTTTTTATACCTGTGTAATGATAATGCTGTTTAATCAGCTTCTTGATATGCCACACCTGTCAGGTGGATGGATTATCTTGGCAAAGGAGAAATGCTCACTAAGAGGGATGGAAAGAAATGTGTGCACAAAATTTGAGAGAAATAAGCTTTTTGTGCATATGGGATCTTTTATTTCAGCTCATAGCTGCGCTCATAGTTGCGCAGTGGCTAACACTCAAGGCCTAGGAATGATTATTCCTATGGTGAATTTGGATTCAGACCCCTTGATTTTTGCCACATTTTGTTACATTATAGCCTTATTAAAAAATGTACTACTTTTTTTTTTTTTCCCTCATCAATCTCCCCAAATACAGGTGTGCCAAGCTTGTAGCATCATACCCAAGAAGACTTGAGGCTGTAATCGCTGCCAAAGGTCCTTCAACAAAGTACTGATTAAAGGGTCTGAATACTTATGTAAATCTGATATTTTCTTCTTTTTTTTTGCAAGAATATCTCAAAACCTGTTTTTGCTTTGTCATTATGGAGTATTGCATGTAGATTGATGAGGAAAAATAAAATTTTAAAATAAGGCTGTAACATAACAAAATGTGAAAAAAGTCAAGGGGTCTGAATACTTTCCGAATGCGCTGTACCTGCCTCTAACCATCAAATCAAGGATTTTCCTTTCCTTCCAATCATTAATGACCTTTTCCAGATTAGTTGCAGATATCTAAAATAAGTTTCTTATAATGAAATACATGCATGGAATTGATGCAGTGAGTTCTGTGATCTCCTATGGGCTATGCAGCAAGGTTTATAATCCAATTTGGCATTTGACACGTAATAATGAGTACATTATCTTGCAACCAAATTCATTCCTAAACCAATGCCTGATTCAATCCTTCCATCCTTTCTTATCTTTATATGTGCATCAGTGAACATTCGATGTGTGTCACCCTACGGTACGTGTGTGTGTTGTGGCGGTATTGCGCTGGCTCCAGGCCCGGGGACATGTTCTATCGTCCCCAAGACACTTCCATCCCTGTAATTAGTGTCTCTCTGTCTTTAATGACACATTATTTTAATACAGAGCACTTCCACTCTGGAGCGGCATGCCACTGCCACTGCTGCCTTCCTGGGGGAAATCATGAACGGCTAATTAATGGCCCCAAATCCACTTTTTCCCATCATCAGCACATTAGGAAAAGAGACTAGCAGGGATAGTGGACTTTTAATCACTTTTTAAAACAGGTGTGGATAGGGAAGGGTGGAGGCTGGGGTGGGGCCTGTTCCCATTGGACCTGAGAGAGATCACGCCCTGAGAGAAGTTCCCTATAGGAAGTGAAGAGAGTAGTGTTTTTGTGTAAACATGGGCATAAGGCGAGGGAATGCAATATCTGGTCTGACAGAGAGTGGGCCTAAAGTTTAACAGTGTGTCCTACACTCCAATGATGCTTGAAAGGGAATAGAATAGTCAAAATACAGGAAAAACGCACATAACCAACGCATTAGATATCTAGTTGAGCTGACAGAAATGGGACATTACATGTCTAATGTCTAAATGAGCTAATTTACCATGCACTGTAAACCCAGATTATTTCCTCTGTGTCAAATGATAGCATCGGGCACTTGGAGCCAAATTGGACCTGTCACTAAGTGTTTTACTTAACCTTTTTTTCTCTCCGCACAAAATATACTGTATGTTCCAAAGTCAATTGTAGTAATTCTATAAATGGATATCCCCCTACAGTGTAATTTCGGATTAAGATAATTTATGGTTCGTTTAACGTCAATATCTGCTAAATGAAGCATGATGAGTACCTCTTATATCCATGGAAGCCGTTGAAAGCGCTAGTGACTTTCTTTCTCCCAGCGTTTTAACATCATCTAAAAGGCCACTGTAACATTCCATTTATTATCTGTACGCAATACAATTACTTGTTATTTTCCCCCGCTGTTTGATAGCATGGGATCAATTGGCTAGACTGTTGTGGTGGTAAATGCCTAAGTCTATATCTTCAGCCATTTGGCACATTTCCTAACCGGTTTCAAAGTTGTCTGTGGGATTTACTGTGGAATACATTTTGTTCATACAAAAGAAAAAGGAGTTATATAAACCTATGAAAGTATTTTAAAAAGTGTATATGGTTTTATGCTCACGTAAATATTGATGATTCATATTTATTATGTGGACACTTTGCGAAATGTCACCCTATTCCCTACATAGTGCACAACCTCTCCATTTCCATTTCAACTTACTGATAACAGAGTAACCTTGTCGGAGAGTCTATGCTCAATGCTTCATTGCTTACTTGAGCCTCTGTAAAAACTATCCGAAATGTATCAGCACACAGTGTGAAGTGGAGATGTATTATTTGATGAGTGGTGATTATATGGGGGTTATGAGGACCTCCTGTATACTGTGCCACTTCTATGAGACATTAACTAAAGGTGATGTTATTGGCCAATGGAGAAGCTTGTGTAGCCCTGGGTTTAACATCCATTCAATTTCACATGCCAGTCCCTTAATCAGTAGTAACCACCACCAGATCTGGGTTTAAAAATATTTGTAATCTTTCAAAATACTTCAGCTGTGCTTGGTTTGCGCTTGCTTGGAGCAATGGCACCAATGGAATAGTCCCAAAAGTGCAAACCCCACCCCTCTGGCACTCCTGGCAGGTGCAATTGAATACTATTTGAGCCCAAGTTAACTTGTAGCAATGTTAGGATTTCAATAATAACACTTCCATGGCTACCTACCTATCACAGCTCAGGAGAAACAGATCCGGGTGTGACACTACCAGAGATTCCAAATGCATGTCTTTCATCACATAGAGTGTGGAAGAGTTGATATGGAATACTAGTTTTATTAGTTGACTCATCTCACTATGCACATATTGTTATGATATATTACAGGATTAACGATCTAAGTAGCGCTCCTTTGTAAAGTCCTGTATCCTTTCCAAGCTGTGGGACTTGGGTTGGGCATTGTGATATTGGAATCCATAGCTCCAGCTTGAGATATACTCACTGTTTGTTCTCTCCGCTGACTTTTATTAGGTCATGTCAATAATGTTCATCGTCCATCTCAGTCCATCGCTGTCAGTTGTGAAATAATACCACCCCGCTCTTCAGATTCCAACTGCATGCACACTTAGAAGTCTGCATTGGGGAAAAGCCTAGAAACGTAACCCAGCTAGCATATTTGGTTCCTTGGAAGTTGTGGGAACGCAAGTTTTGGTTTTCCATTGATTGTGGTAACGAAGAAATACGTTTCCTGATCGGTAAAACTGAACGTTTTTATAATGTTCTGAGAACGGAAGTGAACATTTTGCCTGTTGTGGCAAAGCACATGTTTAGTTTGCAGGGAAGTTCTGAGATCGTTTTACTATGGTTCCCTGAAAGTTTTCCTGAGATGTTTTATTAACGTATTGAGTTATTTGAAGGTAAATATATAACGTTCTGAGAACATGTTTCAAAAAGACTTTTGGGGTTAACTGTTTTGAACTCCAAGCACAGATAAGACACTAGCTAATTAATTTGCTTAGGCATTAATCATGCAAACACATTAATTGTTTCATTGTAGCACGACATCAGTGAGATTCAAACCTATGTTTTTCAATTGTCTATTCACAGAATTAGTCCACTGCACCACCAGAATGGAGCTAGCATGCCATGTTTTTTCAAGTCATACAAAGTTGTTCATTTTAGTTTATTCAAACAGACCCCATTTAAAAGGAAACAAGCACTGTGGCCAATTAGTGGGCGCGGCCAACACACCTGAACACACTTAACCAGATAGAGGATAGAGAGTTTTTTTTGACGCTAAGAACGGAATGTATATTTTTTTTAACACAGGAAGCTGCTGAGGGGAGAGGCTCATAATAATGGCAATTTATTGCCCTTCCACTGATTCCGCTCCAGTCATTATCATGAGCCCATCCTCCCCAATTAAGGTGCCACCAACCTCCTGTGATTTTTAAATAACATATTAGACCGTTGTTTGAACGTTAGTAATGTTTTCTTGTGGTTTTATTGGAACGTTTTCTTACTGTTTTGAGAACATTACTTTAAATAGAAACATGAGGAAATCTGTAGAAACTACTATGTTGAAGTACTGAAATTCCCACCTAAGAAACATGGTTCTCAGTCGTTATGTGCTAGCTTGGTATCCTGCATCATTCCCAGAAAGTTGTGGGAAGGTTGTATGTAAAAGAACCATAAGATAACCACGCTCTCACCAAGCTCTAAGAAACATATGGTTATCAGAACGTTATGTGCTACCTGGGAACAGCCATGAGTTCATGTTGCGCAACATTTCTATAGGCTATGCAATTGCTTGAGAATACAGAGTGATGGCCTTTACTAAAAAGAGGAGAATCAGCTTTCTATAGGCTAGGACTACTATATTTATTTGTCAACTTTCCTAATATTAAGCACATTGCTTATCATTACAACAGGAGTATAGCCTACCTGGCTGGCATGAAAATAAACCACGGGAAAAGCATCCTCCTTTCGCTATTTAAGTGCATAGATAACATGCATTTTTTCACGCTGCCCCTGTTTCGATACAGATCATGCCGTTGAAGCGACTTTTTTCAAATCATCATTAGTCGCATCAAGCAGCCTTACAATGTATAAAATATCTAAACATATAGCCCAACGTTTGTAGAACTAAAGTTACATTAATAACTGAATGAAGCATATAGGAGAACCTGTTTCTATGTTAACCGCTCAACACAGAATAGCAGCATGTGAACACTCCCTCAAAACATTTATAGAATATATCCTTTCTATTTTATTCAGCTTTGTTCAATTGTATTCTTCATAATATAAAATAATACCACTGAAATGCAAGCATTTCTTGTCTGCTAAATGAACTAGTGTAGCCCACAGCCATTTGGCACAGCCACATCAGGACCTAACATAAGGACAACTCAGAGTAGGCCATTCTGTTCTTCTGAAATACACTACATTTTCTTAATATCATGCTTCTTTAGACCTGTCTAAAATAAATCATGATTTATTGTGAAGGTGTAGGATATATTACATTACCTTTTAAAATGTAGATGTTCCAAAGGTCAGCATAAGTGGCTTGTTTTGATTGCCAGGAGATGATAAATGTGTTAGGCATTTGAATGTAAACAATGTTTTTTTGATACAAATATTTTTGTTTTGCAGAAATGCCTTCTGGAACATATGAACTTTCAAGTGCCTTAATAATAAACGTGCATGCCATCTATAAAATTGTTCAATTACGAGCCTAGTTGGTTTAGCTACAGAAAAAGACAGATTGGTTAAGATAATGGATGGTCTGACATGTAGCATGCTTCTGTCTATAACAAAGGGCAGCTCAGTATGTGCAGGTAATCCTTTCTAATGCAGATTCTTTTAATCATATCCTGAATAACTGCAAAAGTGTTGCTCTCCATTTTATGGAAGACAGAGTCTTGAAATCAGTGGAATGCCCAATGGAAGCAGACTATGATAGATAAGGAGATGGAGAAAATGCTGGTGTTTGGTTGCAAATATACGGATGGAGTTGAAAAGAGAACACACAGAAGGCTGTTGTATGAAATCACCTGTCTCCGGATTACATCTTCAAACTAAGGGAAACTATGGCATCCGTGACAGAGAGGGAAAAGCGTTTATCCATGTATATGGGTAAGAGAGTCTAGATAGCTGCATTTTCAGATATTATAAGTTTCTAATTTCGTCAGAAAGTCATTTTCATTGGCAGTTAAAGGGAACGGTCGACTTCACAAACTGAGAGGTAAGCAATCGGCTCAGCCATAACATTTGTTAACGTAACTTGAAAAACTTGTGATTTTTTTTTTTTTTTTATATTCTGTGCATGTATTTACAATAGTATATTCTTTTTTTTTCTTCATATAGGGTTAGTGTATATGTATATAGTATTGTAAATATCATATGTACGTTCATATTTAAGAGCAGGAATGTTTTTCCGAAACCAAGTTTAGCACCATCTGTGGATCATGTGTCGTAAAACATTACACAAATATGATACGAAATTGAGGAACACAGATTAACGTACACTACGTTAATCTGTGCAAGGGGAGCACATCAAATCTGAGATGTTGCTACACAGTAGAGGTTAAAGGAGAAACAGTAGGGGCGGTAAATGTCTGTGGTGTGTCTCTGTATACTTAACCCATGAAATGTTCACGTTATGTTAATGAAATGTCAATGTGGTGCATGTTGAAGTTTTTAATTAATATTTATTGTACTTTTAAGCTAAAGACTCCATTCAAGTCTTAAATACTCAGAATGGCTTGCTATTCTCTGAAAAACTATTGTATATTTAAAATAATTTCATTATGTTAGCCAATTGTTAGAAATTCTTGCCCTTTTGATTGTATTGTATTGACTGGATATTAACCTAAGACTCCATTCAGACCCTGAGGTACTTAACTGTTATTTAATACTTTTAATTGTATTTTTATTTAACCAGGTAGGTTTTATTTCACCTTTATTTAACCAGGTAGGCCAGCTGAGAACAAGTTCTCATTTACAAATGCGACCTGGCCAAGACAAAGCAAAGCAGTGCAACAAAAACAACAACAACACAGAGTTACACAAGGGATAAACAAATGTACAGTCTATAACACAATAGAAAATCTATGTACAGTGTGTGCAAATGTAGTAAGATTAGGAAGGTAGGGCAATAAATAGGCCATAGTGGCAAGGTCGTAGTGGTGGGTAGTATATGGCGCTGTGATAGACTACATCCAATTTGCTGAGTAGAGTGTTGGAGGCTATTTTGTAAATTAAATCGCAGAAGTCAAGGATCGGTAGGATAGTCAGTTTTACAAGGGCATGTTTGGCAGCATGAGTGAAGGAGGCTTTGTTGAGAAATAGGAAGCCGATTCTAGATTTAATTTTGGATTGGAGATGCTTAATGTGAGTCTGGATGGAGAGTTTACAGTCTAACCAGACGCCTAGGTATTTGAAGGTGTCCACATATTCTAAGTCAGACTCGTCGAGAGTAGTGATGATAGTCCGGTGGACGGGTGCGGGCAGCATTCGATTGAAAGCATGCATTTAGTTTTACTAGCATTTAAGAGCAGTTGGAGGCCACGGAAGGAGTGTTGTATGGCATTGAAGCTCATTTGGAGGTTTGTTAACACAGTGTCCAAAGAAGGGCCAGATGTATGCAGAATTGTGTCGTCTGCATAGAGATGGATCAGAGAGTCACCAGCAGCGAGAGCGACATCATTGATATATACAGAGAATAGAGTCGGCCCGAGAATTGAACCCTGTGGCACCCCCATAGAGACTGCCAGAGGTCCGGACAACAGGCCCTCAGATTTTACACACTGAGAAGTAGTTGGAGAACCAGGCGAGGCAGTCATTTGAGAAACCATATTGCTAGCCCCCCTACCTCTACGGAAGCACATCCCAGTCAAGAAAAACCCTACCTCTTTAAGGAATACCTGGAATAGTACAACAGTAATCCTTCTAACCGCCCCCCCACACTTCAACTTTACTAACACTTGTCTTTTGTCTAATCTAACACCTGACTGCTAGCACTGACTTTCCCCACAGCTGCTTGTTTAAAGAAATGTACTTACTGTGATGGAGATGTGGTTGTTCCACTGACTATCCTAAGTTGAATGCACCAAGTCGCTCTGGATAAGAGTATCTGCTAAATGACTAAAATGTAAATGTAAATGTACAATTAAATCTATTTAATTTGAACATGTGGTATTAAATGTATGTTTATAACATTTTTGTGACTCAAAATATTTTTGGGACTTAAAACAGAATTAACAGGTTTACTGCAGCTGTTTGGGTAGAATGCGGGTAATATTTGGGAATTCATCACTATGCTATCAATACATTTTCAATTGGACCGTAATGGACCCAACGAGGGCAGGCCAAATAACAAGGGCTTCTTGTGGGCTGGTACTGGGCTGCCCACACTTACTAGGGGCTGAATAAGGGCTGCCAGCACAGGGCCAGCAATTAGGGGCCAACTACTTGGCCATGAGCAAAAACCCACGGGCCCAGTTCATGTAGCCCAAGGCGGGCCTTTATTAAAGCCCAAAGTGGACCCCTACGGCACCAACATGGGTGTGTTTGCTGGGTTGGGATTATAGTTCATTGTTTAGCTAGCTACGTGTCTAAACAAAAGACTCCACTATGCAATTAACCCTTTCACTGTAGCGTTTACACCTTCTGTATCCTAGAAACTAACCCATTGTTCCTCAACTGTAATGTATGATGTACAGTTTTCTAGCTCCCAATTCACAAAAACTGTAGAAAGAAAGAGAAACAGAAAGTGTGTCAGTTTAACTGGCCAAAAGACTGTCATAAATCTAACCATACCATGTGGGGCACACTCGCCTTGACTCGGCGGGGGACAGGAGGAGGCCCAAACAGCATATGGGTGCCCCGATTAGACTTTGTACAAATGCAGCCTTCCTCCGCACTGAACCCCGGGCGACACAAGGCGACCCACAATTCACACAGCAAATTACAATAATTAGAGACACTCCATACTATAGTCATTAGGCCCAATAAACAGACATTCCTTACTATCGTCATTAGGCCCAGTCTTGAGCCACAACCTAACATAATACACATTCCTCTAGACCCAGTGGGGTTCTTAAGTTAGTTAAGCGTTTTCTCCACTAACAGTTAAAGAGGCAATCTGCAGTTCACACAATAACAAAGGGAAATCCCGCCACTGATTTGGTAAATAGCTGAGGGATGGGGCTGGAGAAAAGTAGCCACTCTCAAATTCTTAGACAGAGTGATGATGCAAGGACTGACCGTCCATGAGATTATTTTAACCATGATTTGAGGCTATGCAGTGTTTTTCTTTACAATGGCATTGTTTACTAACAAAGGAGTAAAACAAGCTTAAAATGTGGGTTCTGATAGGGTAAGACAACAGGTTGTTATCAATAAACAAGGCGTTCTGATAGGGTAAGACAACAGGTTGTTATCAATAAACAAGGCGTTCTGATAGGGTAAGACAACAGGTTGTTATCAATAAACAAGGCGTTCTGATAGGGTAAGACAACAGGTTGTTATCAATAAACGTCAAAGTAAGGTGTAGGACATTTGATTTGCCTGCTGGGGGGCAGGGAGACCCCCAGCTCAGCTACAACTATTGACAACTGCCTGCCGTTTTCAAGGGATTGGCAAATAAACATTACAATTATTTTATTTGTAAACCTCTTGAAGAACACATCAGAAATACTAACTTCCTGATTATTCCATGCAAAACAATTGTGCACATTTAGCTCTATATCATAATTATACAGCAAGTAACTGCATGTTTATCATGATTAGTAAACAATGTAATTTCTGATCCATTAAGCAATCGGCAATTGGCATGTGATACGCAAACAACTTGTGTCATTTATCTTGCTTCATCAGAGAAGGCTTTTGGAAAGAGCTTGTCATTGGCAAGTAGCATATATTTTGAGTCTAAACTACTGGCAAGGTGTCTGTATGACTCTACTATCATCAATATTGTAGCTGGCAAGAAAATCAAACAATATTTTAAAATAACTATCTAGCTAGTTTACCTTGACACATACTGTACGATGATAAGACAGACTATTTATATAGGTGATTCCTTCTAGTCACTTGAATATTTGTTGACAGGTGTTTCCTCCTCTCTGTGAACAGCTAGCCCCAAGTGTGTTGTTTGAATTCATTTTAATACATGTAAACATTTGTATCATATCAGTATGATCATATCAATATCATATCAGTATGATCATATCAGTGAATATCAGGATGATATCAGTATGATCATATCACTATCATATCAGTGTGATCATATCAGTGTGATCATTTGAGTATCATATCAGTATGATCATATCAGTGAATATCATATCAGTATCATATCAGAATCATATCAGTATCATATCAGGATGATATCAGTATGATCATATTAGTATGATATCAGTATCATATCAATATCATATCAGTAAATATCATATCAGTGTGATCATATCAGCATCATTATATCAGTATCATAGCAGTATGATATCAGTATCATATCAGTGAATATCATATCAGTTTCATAGCAGTATGATATCAGTATCATATCAGTGAATATACTTGGGACGGCAGGTATCCGAATGGTTAGAGCGTTGCTGGATAATCAGTCGTTCTGCCCCTGAACAAGGCAGTTAACACACTGTTCCTAGGCTGTCATTGTAAATAAGAATTTGTTCTTAACTGACTTGCCTAGTTAAATAAAGGTTATTATTATTATTATTATTTTAAAAATAATAATATCAGTATCATATCAGTATGATCATATCCGTATCAGATCAGTATGATCATATCAGCATGATCATATCAGTGAATATCATATCAGTATGATCATATCAGTGAATATCATATCAGTATCAGATCAGTATGATCATATCAGTGAATATCATATCAGTATCAGATCAGTATGATCATATCAGTGAATATCATATCAGTATCAGATCAGTATGATCATATCAGTGAATATCATATCAGTATCAGATCAGCATGATCATATCAGTGAATATCAGCATGATCATATCAGTATCATATCAGCATGGTCATATCAGTGAATATCATATCAGCATGGTCATATCAGTGAATATCATATCAGTATCAGATCAGTATGATCATATCAGTGAATATCATATCAGTATCATATCAGTATAATCATATCAGTATCATATCAGCATGATCATATCAGTGAATATCATATCAGTATCATATCAGCATGATCATATCAGTGAATATCATATCAGTATCAGATCAGTATGATCATATCAGTGAATATCATATCAGTATCAGATCAGCATGGTCATATCAGTGAATATCATATCAGCATGGTCATATCAGTGAATATCATATCAGTATCAGATCAGTATGATCATATCAGTGAATATCATATCAGTATCATATCAGTATAATCATATCAGTATCATATCAGCATGATCATATCAGTGAATATCATATCAGTATCATATCAGCATGATCATATCAGTGAATATCATATCAGTATCAGATCAGTATGATCATATCAGTGAATATCATATCAGTATCATATCAGTATGATCACATCAGTGAATATCAGATCAGTATCAGATCAGTATGATCATATCAGTGAATATCATATCAGTATCATATCAGTATGATCATATCAGTGAATATCATATCAGTATCAGATCAGCATGGTCATATCAGTGAATATCATATCAGCATGGTCATATCAGTGAATATCATATCAGTATCAGATCAGTATGATCATATCAGTGAATATCATATCAGTGAATATCATATCAGTATCATATCAGTATAATCATATCAGTATCAGATCAGCATCATCATATCAGTGAATATCATATCAGTATCATATCAGCATGATCATATCAGTGAATATCATATCAGTATCAGATCAGTATGATCATATCAGTGAATATCATATCAGTATCATATCAGTATGATCACATCAGTGAATATCATATCAGTATCAGATCAGTATGATCATATCAGTGAATATCATATCAGTATCATATCAGTATGATCACATCAGTGAATATCAGATCAGTATCAGATCAGTATGATCATATCAGTGAATATCATATCAGTATCATATCAGTATGATCATATCAGTGAATATCATATCAGTATCAGATCAGCATGGTCATATCAGTGAATATCATATCAGCATGGTCATATCAGTGAATATCATATCAGTATCAGATCAGTATGATCATATCAGTGAATATCATATCAGTGAATATCATATCAGTATCATATCAGTATAATCATATCAGTATCAGATCAGCATCATCATATCAGTGAATATCATATCAGTATCATATCAGCATGATCATATCAGTGAATATCATATCAGTATCAGATCAGTATGATCATATCAGTGAATATCATATCAGTATCATATCAGTATGATCACATCAGTGAATATCATATCAGTATCAGATCAGTATGATCATATCAGTGAATATCATATCAGTATCATATCAGTATGATCACATCAGTATCATATCAGCATGATCATATCAGTATCAGATCAGCATGATCACATCAGTGAATATCATATCAGTATCAGATCAGTATGATCACATCAGTGAATATCATATCAGTATGATCATATCAGTGAATATCATATCAGTGTGATCATATCAGTGAATATCATATCAGTATGATCATATCAGTGAATATCATATCAGTGTGATCATATCAGTGTGATCATATCAGTGAATATCATATCAGTATGATCATATCAGTGAATATTATATCAGTATGATCATATCAGTATGATCATATCAGTGTGATCATATCAGTGAATAAATCCATATTCCATTAGATCCATTGGAATTACAAATCACATGATTTTAAAGCCTGATATGTGGAAACAATAGGTAGTAGCTCAGAAAGTTGTTGGTTTGGTGATGGAAATCTGGAATGAAACTGGCAACTGGAGGACTGCTGTTCTTAGATCATAGCTACCATTCCCTTCCTAGATCAAGGCTCTTAACCCCTCAACCACTCCTGGACCTGCATGTGCTCCTCCCTAAAAATGTGTATATGTGTGATTTCTATAGTGTCAGGGGGGAGTTGGTAGCTGGTAGTGTAACAGGTCCTGGCTTAGGACCACGTCAACAGATAATAGTATCCTATGTTGGGGGAACTTTTGTTATTAGACTTTTAGACTCAAGCTTGTCTATTACATGTCCCTGTTCTGTGTGAATAGGCTTATGGCAAACCATGTGAAGGGAGGGTTAATTCCTTGACTCCACAGGTCTGGGCGCTAATCACTCCCTCTTCGGCCTTGGGGGGACAAGGTCTGAGATAGAATGAGTTAATGCTTGTGTTAAGACGAGGTACCAGGCATGGGAGGGGAGTCTCGCCCTCGGGGTGATATGCTTTCTCATTTATCAAGTGTTGACCTTGTGACCTATTCCAGACATCTGTTGTTTGGCATGAACGTTCAGGGGGTTGTATCTTGGCTATAACAGGTCTGTGTCATGAGTGTATCAGGGCGCTCAACCCAACAGTCAAGTGCTGGGTTGAGCCGCCATGATGATCATCATTGCAAAGCACTCACATCAACTGACTTGAGTCTTTTGTGTGACATGCTTAATTTACTTATAAGTAAATAAAGGTTTAGTTAAGTAGAACTCTGACTTGTGTGATTAGTTTGTGTCTCCTCATTTGATAATACAGAAAAATACCACCACGCCTGTAAAACCGACTGGAAATAAGGTGTCTGGTTCGTGGACAGATTCACTCAGAATTTATTAAACGTATTTTCAAAATATCTCTTTTGTATTTTCCTTTTTCTTTTGGTATCAAAAATAATAATTTCATACAAAAATAAATCACTCACATATACATCATCCATCACAAGCACATGTGGATATACATTTGGACCTAAATCCTATCTAACACATTCACACTCTCACTCATTCATTACCCAGTGCAAGACCATTCACACACAAATGCACTCTGGCCTCTTCACAGCTAAAATTTAACTAGTACACGTAGGTAGAAACACAGTGTAAAGCATTCACTAAACTTGCCTGAGTAACAATGAGCAGCCATCTTTCACTTCAAAAGAAGCGCCATGAAGTTGGGACACACCTACTCATTCAAGGGTTTTTCTTTATTTGTACTATTTTCTACATTGTAGAATAATAGTGAAGACATCAAAACTATGACATAACACATATGGAATCATGTAGTAACCAAAAAAGTGTTAAACAAATTTGTGATTCTTCAAAGTAGCCACCCTTTGCCTTGATGACAGCATTGCACACTCTTGGCATTCTCTCAATCAGCTTCACCTGATCAGTCAATCCAGTGCGTGGACAGCTTCGTTCAGAATGAGGAAGTAGAGCCAAGGTCAAAGTACATCACCAACCAAAGCTCCCAAATGTCAGTCTCCCCCTTGTGGTGACACTTGGTATAAATCAATTCCACCGTAACGTCTGGAGTACATATACTCTTAATCAGAATATTTAGGTTGAAAAATGAGGCGCACATCTCTTAAATGAAATAAAACTGAATTAACACAGAACTGTGACCATACATTTTGTGTGCGTCACAGTACCCGAGCAAAATACACATTTATTTCGCAACATTGACAACAGGGCATAGTGTTCTGCTCTGTTCTGTAAATTCTAATGTTTTCTAAGCAATCCTCTTTAGTTCAGAGCCCAATCTTCTTGAGTTAATACTTTTGAAGTTATTTTCATTTTTGTATTGTGCTATCCTTTTCTGTGAAGTGCTGTGAAGTTCTCATAGAGGATAAATAACTTATTTCAAAGTCAACTCAGACAGACTGCATATCACAGAGACTCTATTCATTATACACCATAGTTCAAATAGTGATAGAAGAACTAATGGAATTCCAAACATTATGACGATAATTAAAAGACATGACTAATGGGTTAAAAATAACACATTAATAAAATAGTTTGTTTTTCTCTGTGTTCAATGTATATTCAGTGGCTCAAGAACCTTTACTGCTAAAGCCTTCAACTAATGTATTATTGCCATCTGTTAATTTTATAGAAATAAGCAATAAGGAACTATAAATAAAAAATTAAAAAGATTCCAAGGCATATCTAAACCTTTGACAAGACTTTGAGTGACATTTTCTATTGGACAATAAATAAATGTTCAGTATTTGCCAACACGTTAAGAAAATAATTATAAAAATGTATACTGTATACTTTCAAAACAGAATCGCACCAAGATGTGTTCGTGAACCAGACTATTATCTGTCTCTCTCGTATATCTGTTGATATTACAGATACAGTATTGTAGACTGATATTACAGATACAGTATTGTAGACTGATATTACAGATACAGTAGTGTAGACTGATATTACAGATACAGAAGTGTAGACTGATATTACGGATACAGTATTGTAGACTGATATTACAGATACAGTATTGTAGACTGATATTACAGATACAGTATTGTAGACTGATATTACAGATACAGTATTGTAGACTGATATTACAGATACATGTATTGTAGACTGATATTACAGATAAAGTATTGTAGACTGATATTACAGATACAGTATTGTAGACTGATATTACAGATACAGTAGTGTAGACTGATATTACAGATACAGTATTGTAGACTGATATTACAGATACAGTATTGTAGACAATTCCGTAAGTTACGCCAAAAGATCCAAACCTCTTGACAAGGTCGCTAGGTGTTGGGTTAAGGTCACTAGACAACCCTCTTTCCTAAGGAGAGCGTGTCCCCATGCTTCTCTAAACCAAGTCCCTCACGTGTAGATGGAGCCGACAGACATGGCAGCTCTGCTTCCTGCTCCTAAGCAACTTCGCAGTATTTCGTTTCTTTGTGTGTTATTTCTTACATTATTAGACCAGAATGTTTTTTTGTTTGTTATTACATACAGCAGTAAAGACATTTTGGATATCAGAGCGGCGGTAACTTGCCAGCATTACGACCAGGGATACGACTTTCCCGAATTGTTCGGAGCCCCCAGGGCAATTGAACTAATCCCAGTGGCTGCTCCAAGACGACACCGGTGGAGAAGAGGTATTTGGAGTGGACTTCAAAGTATATTACTCGCTAATGTTCAGTCTCTGGACAATAAAGTAGACAAGCTCAGGGCGAGGATCTCCTTCCAGAGAGACATCAGGGACTGTAACATACTCTGTTTCACTGAATCATGGCTCTCTCTGGATATACTGCCCCCGTCCATACAGCCAGCTGGGTTCTCAGTACATCACGCAGACAGGAATACAGAACTCTCCTGGAAGAAGAAGGGCGGTAGTGTATGTTTCATGATTAACTACTCATGGTATGATTGTGATAACATACAGAAACTCAAGTCCTTTTGTTCACCCAACCTAGAATACCTCACAATCAAATGCCGACCGGATTACCTCCCGAGAGAATTCTCTTTGGTTATAGTCACAGCCGTGTATATTCCCCCTCAAGTCGATACCACGACGGCCCTCAAGGAACTACACTGGACTTTACGCAAACTGGAAACCACACATCCTGAGGCCACATTTATTGTAGCTGGGGATTTTAACAAAGCAAAACTTGAGGAAAACGCTTCCAAAGTTCTTTCAACATATTGACAGTAGTACTCGCTCTGGAAAAACACTTGACCACTGCTACACCCCCTTTCGAACGCACCCGAAGTGGTTACTTGCATAGTGGAGTCTTTTGTAAGACCTGTAGCTAACTAGCTAGGTAAACAATGAACCATAATCCCAACTCATGATGTTACTACCCTGCATGAATCTGCAGGTAGATAACCAAGCAGGTTTAATGTTAGCTAGCTAACATTAGGCTCTAACTAGCCAAGCAAATGGCTCTGAGATATGAATAATAATATCATACACGTAATTTTAGCTAGTGAGCCAGACAGCTAACGTTAGCTAGCTAGTTAACAGTACACTTTAACTTGAAATGAAACCACTTTCTGTCAAAAGTTGAATCGTGTAATATCTGAAAATGCAGCTAGCTAGACTTTCTTACCCGTATACATGATGCATGATGGACGCGTCTCCATGTCACGGATGCCATGGTTGGCCTTAGTTTGAAGATGTAATCCGGACACAGGTGTTTTCTCCATCTATCATACTCTAATTCCACTGATTTTAAATCTTGATCCTACAGAAAGTTGAGAGCAACACATACAGCTCCACTACACAATAAAGCTGCGTTAGACAGGATTACCTACATATACTGACCAGCTCAAATAGACAGAAGCCTTCTATATGGCAGACCAATCCAAACTCCTCTCTCGGCATGTCCAGCCCACTCATTATCTCAGCCAATCATGGCTAGTGGGAAGGTTGCTGTCTTTTCTGTGGCTTAACCGACTAGGCTCGTAATTTAACAATTGTATTCGTATTACATATGGCATCCAAGTTTGTTAATAAGGCGCATGAAAGTTCACATGTTCCAGAATGGCTCTCCTGTGAAGTAGTAACTCGCGACATACGCCTAGTTTCCTGAAACGAGTCACATATGCATGGACATAGGCATCATCAACCTACTACAAATACTACCCTGATATTTTGTCTATTTGAGGCTACTGACATAAGAAGCCATTATGCATATCCAACAAAGGAGTGTTCATGTCACAACTGTGTGTAGGGAAGGACCAAGGAGCAGCGCTGTAGTAGTTCAACATTTTATTCCGAACTAGAAAAAACATTAAACCAGAGCAAAACAACCGTACGTGCGTGCGTGCGTGCGTGCGTGCGTGCGTGCGTGCGTGCGTGCGTGCGTGCGTGCTCAAGAGAACCTAAACACAACAATAACCCACAAAACAAGTGTGAAAACCAGCACCTTAAATAGGATCCCCAATTAGAGACAAACCATAGCAGCTGCCTCTAATTGGGGCAAACACAAATTTAACATAGAGTTCTCCTAGAACTCTCCTGTCAGGCCCTGACCGTGACAAACATAGAGAAGCCAGAGGCAACCCTACGGTCAGGACCTGACTGTTCATTATAGTGATATACATATATTTGCAGTGATTCAGATTTGTGACTTGACAGCATGATTTGAGTATCATAAAACTATAACATTATAGGACCTCATCAAGTGATTTAGACATGTTTAACTCTCAAATGCCCAAGAGACCGATATATCTGACCGACGCACAAGTTATATATGGATGAAAGAAAACGTCCAAGAGTATTGCAATGTTAAACGTTCCTAATCCACTTGTTTTTGAGGGTCTCCCTGACAGGCCCTCTAATGGCTCTGGCTAATTAGACTCCCAGGGAGCACTGCTGCGGTTTGGGCTCCCGTCAGGATGGGGAGGCAGAGTGGTATTCTCCAGGGCAGAGGGGACCTGTTATTGTGTGTCAGCTGAAGGAGATGAATGCCTCCTCTCTAGCGATGCGTGCCAACAGCCGTTGTTTCAGACCACTGATAAACGACCCTCTGTTCTCCACTGTGCAACCCCCGTACCCTTTCTTCAAAACCCAGTTAATCTCAGCCCCACAGAAGGCCCCGGCACCACCGCAGCAGCCCCGAACGATGGGGGAGCAAAGTGTGTGTACTCTATTAGTCTGGGCCTGTGGATGGTGCATACGATGAATTCACTTTTGTGTGTGTACCTGTTTGCTTGTGTGTTCACGTATGTGGACTGTCTATATATCAGTAGTGATGTGTGCCTATACATGCATTTGTGGTGCACATGCCTACACTCATTTGCATGTGCTTATATTTCGTAATGTAACCATTTATGTGTTTGTGCTTTAATTTATGATCACAGATGTAGCTGTTTGTGAAGTATTTCAGAACGATCAGTACATCTTTAAAGGTATTACATGCTAATTGGGTTTGGACTGAACATTTAATAGGAAATATGACCAAAAGACTATATGTGTCAGGGCTCTAATCTCATGTACATATGGGGGTTTGGAATGCTGAACCGGGCTCGCCTCATAACAATAATAGCTTAATTAAATCGTATGCCCGTTAATTATTCTCCTCTTTATTGCCTGGATGTGTGTTTTGCAACGCTAAATATATTCTGAAATTACCCCTGCCTGAAAGTAGACCTCAGCAAGCCCACAGTAGTATTGACGATGTAAATTGACACACAAAGACCTACGGCAGAGCGAAAAAGAAGACTTCACTGTCATAAAAAAAAAAGTAAATTGAGAGACCATTGGAGATTAATTTTCAAGGGAAGCACTTGCTATCATGTTTCAGGCTCAATATTTGCCCATATGCTGTCCCTCTCCGGTTGCTCCATGTGGATAAAACTTGACCTCTGTGTGCTTTGCTTACCCCTCTCATTAACCTTCATGTAACCATTAGAAATGTGGGGAATCTGATCTGGCAAAACACATTGAACACGGAGCCAAGTACAAATGGCTGTGTCATGCTAGGATTGAGTATGTTAGGAGGGTTGGATCTGGGGCCGGATGAAGTGTGCTATTGATCTAAGGTGGATTAGTCTTCTTTCCAGGGAGTCAATTAACTTGGCCCGCCGCCAGAGGCATATCACATCGCTTTAGCACGTAGCCGTAATAAATGTGTAAAATGTTCTATGACTGGCAGCGATATCCTATTCCTTTTCCCCTCAGTTTAGTTTCAAAAACAGCACAAAGGGAATTTTGTGCAGCAGATGGACCCTTTTATTAAATGCTGAACTACACCATTTGTTAATCAGCTTTCAAGCCCTGCCTGTTAAATATTTCAGTTTGGTGTATTTTAATTTGAAGCACTTACAGGCAATAAACCACCTAAGGAGCGAACCGTGTGCAAGCCAATGGTGA
The DNA here is from genome assembly GCA_023634145.1 of Thymallus thymallus. Taxonomy (NCBI): domain Eukaryota; kingdom Metazoa; phylum Chordata; class Actinopteri; order Salmoniformes; family Salmonidae; genus Thymallus; species Thymallus thymallus. The sequence goes on along the minus strand of CM042390.1, from coordinate 2,273,766 downwards.
TTAGCCTACTAGGGCTACTGATAGCAGTCAGCATAGTATCAGTACCAGCCAGGTACTGTAGGTATGAAATAAAAACATTAATGGTATAAATCAAGATTTAAAGTGAATACAGTGTTATTTCTGGTATTACTAACAATTAACGTTATATAACACCCTACGGCAGGTGGCCTGGAGCGTTGGGTCAGTAAGTGAAAGGTTTTATTTTTATTTATTTAACTAGTCAGTTAAGAACAGATTCTTATTTACAATGACGGCCTACCCCGGCCAAACCGGTACGACGCTGGGCCAATGGTGTGCCGCCCTGTGGAGAGAAGAACTGTGGTCAAGCGAGCAGAGGACGGTTGCCGCGAGCGCAGGCCAGCGAGGTGCGCACAAACTAAAGGTGAGAGCGAGCTTGCGAGTGTGACTTTGAGCGAGCAGAACTGCATTTCCCCGCGCAGTAAATTAATTTGAGTGTAGAGATTTCGGTTCACCTTAAGAAATACTTACTGCGTGGGGACTCCGCCCAAATCTCAAACCATTCGTGGACACAACTTCTAGAAGGTCTAGAGCTGTATTGCAAGCAAATAGGCTTATTATTAGTTTGGGGGTCAATGGGAGGTGTTTGATACACGAGAATTATAATAATGGTAGGATAATAAAAACAACAAAACGGAGCCCTAATGGTAAAATAGATGCATTTGCCATTAGTAAAGATATCGCATAGCAGCATGCCGTCTAATATGTTTATTTTACTTTTATTATATAGGTTTAAACAATAATCGTATTGCAGGACATCTCTTATTTTCACTGGTTTAAAATTACTACACAACAAATAGTATCCTACCATTTATTAATGGCTCATTCAATAGCCAAGCATGCTCCAAAGTAAATAGACCGGTAACCTTGACAGCATGTGACAGTATGGGTAGGCTACAGTATTGCTGTGCCATAGGATTAGGAGTGCGACATCATAGACTAGCCTACATCATTTCAGAGGCTATATGAAGCTCGCGACATACAAATATAAAATGGCTCTGATTTATCAATGAAATGTATTTTGCGTCCGACAATTTGATAAATCCCAATAATTTTGGGCGGCCACAAATCCTATAATCTCCACATACGCCAGAAATTAGAAAAACATTTATGCACGGTTGATAAATGAGGCCCTAGGGCATTTAAAAAAAAAACCTGGCTGACACTGGCTGCAAGTGGATCTTTTAGCAAGATAATAACCCCAAGCACGCATCAACAATCTACAAAGAAAGATGCGTGTTCTCCTACATTGAAAACATTTTTTTTAAAAGCTCCATGTCATTACTCTCACAAGGGGAGGGTGCTGAAGTACTGAAAAAAGCGGTGCCAATCATCTTGACCCCTGACTTATGGAGATTTATGTATTACTTATTAAATAAAATCTTTCTCTTTCTCTATATTTTGGACATGACTGTACTTTCGACCAACCTACTTGACAATATTTTTCATGATTCAGATAAACTTCTGTTTTCAGTTGCAGAGAAAATGAAGAAAAATATAAAATGCACTTTTTGCACCACGTGAGAAATGGCCTCTTGCATGTAAATCATGGTTTGTGTTGTTTGGGTCGTGCTGAGTGACACGCTGTGTCTAGTTCCAGCAAAGATGTTGGGAAATGTGAGATGTCCAGCAGCTACAATGATGAGGAACCTCCTCACACAATGCAAACAGTGGATTGGACCATCAGATCACAGTCATCATAAGCTAGTTGATCAGCTACATTTGACCTAATTTTCTGCATTGTCTCACAAAACATACATTTTCCGCATTTCTGGTCCAGATAAACATTCTATTTGACTAATTATGAAACCATAGAAATGTAGCCTATAGATGTAGGCTCTTAATTTGACCCATTTTGTCACAGGAGGAAAATAGTCCTGCAGCAGGATTTTAATAAATATTGAATATTTAGAATCGCTGCCATAGGGCAGCTGGAAGCGGTGTTTGTAGGCTATACAATGCAGTACCGTACCCACATTGAGCTGAGTAAAAATATAACCGATTCGGTTCCAAAAGCCCCGGACCAAACTCATTAGAATGCCCCCACCCCATGGCCCAATTTATACCAGTCCAATGGTGGTCCCAACAGCGTTCAAAAGAAAGAGGCAGGGCTGAGGGGCATGACTCTTAAATATAGGATTGTAATTGTGATTCGGCTTTGCATACTGTGGCCTATTATATGGACTGGAATTACCATGAAGCTGGGAGAGAACACGCAATGATGATTTCATGGTTCATTGTACTAGGCCTATTTAAATAGTTGAATGGGGCTGCCAACAATCCAGACATTCACATCGAAATATTTGAGAAATACTTTCTGAATTTTTAATAGATATGTATTTAATTTCTGTCATTTGAAACTGCTGGCATGTGTGGTGCGCATTAGACCAGTGTTTTCTCGCTACTTACTAATTTTGCAACATTCGTGCTTAACACCATGTGCACATTGCTGCACTTATAATGTGAAGAAATAATAGTTTACCAACATTTTAAGCTAAACTTTTGGTATTGGTGGCCTCAGTGCCTGTGTGGTACAGCGGCTACAGCCACTGTCCCCTGACCCCTGACCCCATATGCCAGATGCGGCATTGAATCTGTCCTCTTTGAACCCTCTTCCCTGTCTTTCTAACACTGTTCTATCTCCAATAAAAGCTTAACAATTACAAAAGGAATGAGACTGCCTTTAAGAAAGAATAGGTCAACGGGTAGCCTACAGAATTTATTGGATACAATCAAATAACAAGGGGCCTATTGCAACCATCGATGGCACAAGGTTATTGCCAGCTGATGTCTCGTCAAACCATCAATAAGAGCTAAATTCACCCACACAGGTGATCTCAATTGCAACCATTATTGGTCACTTCATTATTGCTGCCTAAAAGATGATGTCGGTGTGAACTTAGTCCTGCTTAAATCCAAAGTCTTACAAGATACTGTATGTTTGCCCTCTGGTAGGTATTATCATCGGAACAATTTAGTCATTTTTTAACAGACTAACAGAGATTTATCTATTTGACAAGCATTCCGTTCAATTGAAATAAAGCATTTTGTTGTTTAACACGGCAATCTACTGTGGCAATTTACCTGCCACTTCATATGATTGGAAACTTCAGTAATGTTGTTCTTATATTATTAGTTTCCTATTGATGTTATTAAATACAACTGTCTTTAAAATAACAGTGTCTGGTAAGGTCATTTTTTGATCAAGATTGGGGGTAAAATATACCTGGACTGTCCATTTTTTAAATGTGTAACTAAATCAAGTTATTTGTGCCAGAAGGGCATGGGCCGGAATCAGACCCACGCCAAGCCTATGTGCACGCTGAAGGCATCTGCCCCAACCGCTAGACCACCCCATGATTTAACTCCATTTTGACAGTTGATTCGTAAACCTTAGGTTCGCTAGAACATTTTAAATATTCTCTTTTTCGATAACATATACTGTAGATTTTAAAAAATCATCTTTCGTCTTTCATGCGCTTTTGCACTCCATTCCGTAGACTTGCCTTGTGCAAGCCGGATAGGCTCATAGGGCAGGAGCCTATCTCCTGTAGCGTGAGGTAGCTTGACGTACACTTAGACAGGATGCTAGCCTTACCACTGATTTATCAAAGCAGAGACCCATCACGTCCCATTTTTACAGTCTTTGGTATGACTCAGCCAGAGATTGAACTCACAACCTTCAAATCTCAGGGGGAAGAATCTAACCACATGGCCACTGAGTTGGTCTTTCCGTAGGCTACTTCACTATTCTCAATTTCAACTTGTCTTTAAATCTGATATTATAGACCTATGTGTGTAATTTGTTTCGATAGGCTATAGTTTAGGGTTAGGGTTAGGTGTAGTGTACTGTACAGCTGCATTTCGGATACATTTGACAGTCGTAGCCTTGTGGAGACCAAGGTTTTTTTCTTTATTGGGATGAGTTGGACTGCAGAGTGAAGGAAAAGCAGCCAACAAGTGCTCAGCATATGTGGGACTGTTGGAAAAGAATTCCAGGTGAAGCTTGTTGAGAGAATGCCAAGAGTGTGCAAAGCTGTCATCAAGGCAAAGGGTGGCTACTCTGAAGAATCTCAAATATCAAATATATTTGTTTAACACTTTTTTGGTTACTACATGATTCCATATGTGTTATTTAATAGTTGTGATGTCTTTACTATTATTCTACAATGTAGAAAATATTAAAAATAAAGAAAAACCCTGGAATTAGTAGGTGTGTCCACATTTTTGACTGGTACTGTACATATCTTATGCTATTAACTTATATAAAATGACAGTTGTTGATGTGTATGACTGCATTTCAGATACAATTTTGTACATTTGAATGTTGAAGTCAAAGGATTTAGGCCGAGTGTTTGAGCAAGCGTGAATGAAGATGACTCGTATGAGACAAACCAAACTAATTTTGATGCAGCAGGAAACTTCCCTGTGACAAAATAGTGATCAAGCAAATTAAGATCCAACATATGTAACTATGTACAGTATACTAAATTATTAATGATATCAGGTTTGTAGTAATATGCTGAAATGTTCTCTTGATGCTGATCTAACAGTTTGGCATTTTAACCCCTAATCAGTATTTGTACAGGGTAAACTGGTCCTAGGGCAGACTGGAGTTCTCCCTATTCAATATTGTTCTGAGGGCAGAAATGTAAGTTATTGGTTAAATGTAGGCAAGAAATGTGATAGTGGTTAAATTTAGGCAAATAATCCCAATTGGTTAAGATTAGGATTAGGGGTTGGGTTAACTTTAGGGAAACATTTTTATTGGTTAAGGGTAGGGTTATGGGTTGGAGTAAGGTCAGAAAACAAAAACCACAGCAGAATTTGAACCAGCGACCTTGTGTATGACAATCCAAGTTAAATGAAAACCACTGCACACCAAATGTTAACAGTACAGTATGCAACCATGATTTAGAGAGATCTACTTTGCCTGCAAATGTATACCCATTATTTGTATTATTTAATCTGCGAAGACAGTTTTTATAGATGTTTAGCAGCTAAAAGCATGCAACACAATGTTCATACAACACATTTCTGTCAATTTGAGTGTCAAGAAATAAACAAAAAGCTGTGCCAGTCATTTACACATGTACATTTCTACACCAATTCTACTGTTAGATGATCTTGAGTTGTAAGGCGACTGTCTATCAGAGCCAACAATACAAGAACCGGAAGATTTTGATGTGTTTTCTCAGTCTGAGGAGGTTGGACCGGATGGGAGAAATTTGAGTTGTGAAAATGTAGTTGTGCTTCAGTGGACAACAGTTGAGTGAACATTAGAAGATGAAGACACAGTGGCTGACAGCTCCATTTAAGACTTCTGTCGACTGTAACATGCGATGGCTGCCTTCACCATAGTAACAGACGTCAGACGGAGCTGACAGGCCGATGGTAACTCAGTAGATACTAAGTGAACTACATGTAACCCTTACCATGAACCAGATACCTCTTAACCCCCTAGAGTCGATGTCCACGCCTCGTTTTGCTACACGACCCCCACAAGCATCACAGGACTCATTTGAAGTTGGTACCGCCGGTCTGTAGCGTCCAAACAGCTTCTGTTACCCACTAATATGACCCTTATATGTAAAGGTGAAATTCTCACAAACATGTCGGTTTTAGATATAGGACAGACATGTATTTTCATGTATGTGTCTGTCATTCAATGTGTTTCTATGGGCTAATAGCAGTAAGGCCAAATGCAATGTTTCATCAAATATAGTATTTTTATATATTTTTTTATACCTAAAGGGGTCCTAAAATTCTAAATCAAAAAGCTAAATGATCCTTGGTATTTCCATCTTAAAACAATTCCATATGTGAGCTTAGTAGAACTAAGCTAGAGAGAGGAGAGGAGCAGCTCTACTGTTCTGTACCAGGTTACCTGGTTATGCATAAAGTATAACAGCTTTGGTCCAGCTTTTTGCAAGTACTCATTCAATTGTACTTATACTTATACTAATACTAATACTTATTAATACTTGCTAGTGGTTGTACTAAATCATCCTCTAATTACTCTAGTTGATTTTGTTTATATTGTGAGGCAGCTAGCTAGAGTTTCTGCTAGCTAGTAGCTTCTTGACTTCATAAATCTTAGTATAATCTAGTCAAGGCCATATACAACCAAAATCAACTTGGTTGCATATGGCCTCAACTGGAAGTTGTAGGGATGTATGTTTTTAGTTTCACATGGGTTGTGGGAACAAAGCCATACGTTTCCAGCATAACCATCTTGGAACTTTTAGGATACGTTCTGTTAAAGTAATATATACAGTGGGGAGAACAAGTATTTGATACACTGCCGATTTTGCAGGTTTTCCTACTTACAAAGCATGTAGAGGTCTGTAATTTTTATCATAGGTGCACTTCAGCTGTGAGAGACGGAATCTAAAACAAGATCATATTGTATGATTTTTAAATAATTAGTTTAAAATTAAATAATGAATAATAATGAACTTTGAAACACCAGGTGGAGAGAATAAACTCACCTCCCGGACAATCGCTGGTACGGCTGATTAGCTGCCCTACGTAAAGTATCTTCAAAAGGGAATTTAAGTAGAACCATCCTGCTACTCTGCTCAAACCATCGTATTGCACTACTCTCATCACCCCACTGGGGAACCATCGATATGGCTGGCTAACCTATCTTCATAGAAGCAATTTCAAGAGCGAATGGAAGGAAAATCTGTTCTGTAGTTCTGTTCAGGACTACATGACAAGTCACCGGATACTGGAAAACTACAGAAGAGAACAATAGAAGAAGACTGGTTGGAACCCTTTTGGACAATCAGAGCCTTACAAGCGTGTCGTGAAATGGCCCAACTCCCTTTCCAGTGCGGCCCTGTCCACCGAGAGAGATACACGGCGAACCAGGCATTTCACATAAATACATTCATGATTTCTTACTCAAAGAGGGCGGCGGTTTGTGTGCAAAGTATATGGTTACTGTAAGTGAGAGTAGTTTCTAAATGTGGCAATGTTAAGTATCTCTGTCTCTCTCTCTCCCTCTCCCTCTCTTCTTTAACAAGCATCCATATTGTTGTCATTCCGATAGGGACCTTTTGTTCGTATTAAGATTCCAGTCAATAACCGGTGCAGAGTGTGTATGATTATCCTGTGTTCCCATTTAATTAGCTAGTAAATAAATAATTAAACCAATATGTGTATTAATGAATCATAAGTAAGGCTCAGGTTATTTCAGATGCAAGGAGGTTACGAATGTTCAGAATGATGATATGATACGAGGTTATGATTGATAAGTTGACTGTTTATAGATGTGATAGGTAAATACCATTTTTAGAGTTTAATTCGGAAGATGATAACTCTTTAAAGAACCGCTCTTGTGGTGCCCCAGATCCTAATTAGTTAATTGTTACGTGAACGTGATTCATTTAATTGGGTAACAATTAAACATGGTGATAAGTGTATTATATTACATATTGGCTCACAAAAAAATGTACCAATAAAATGGTCTGATGGTGATGTGGACATATATATACACACACTGTATGAATGTTTATATGTATATACGTATTGTAACCTCCATACACAAGACTGGGAGGGTTAAACTCTGGAGGTTGAAGGAAATCATTCACTGGGCAGCGTTTTAGTGGAGCAAAACTTATGTTTCTTTATTTTCCATAAAGCAGGGGAAAGGGGGAAGGGAGAGAACGGTAACTCAGGTAATTCCTCTTTCTCAGGTTGCTCCTTGATGCCTCAGTCTATTTCTGGAAGGGAGGCAAGAAGAGGTGTAGGATTAGTTTAGGTGATCCATTTTACTCACGTTGTCAACTAGGCCTCTATCTTCAAGAGGGTGGTCATGTTATGACTGGTCCAACGCCTGGGCTGGGCTGGGGTACATCCAACTCCCTGTGCCTGCTCTCTTCTCATCCTGCTCTTCCTACTGTGGCTTCCTTGTTCTCTTTTTAAGTGGCTGCTAATTGGGTCCAACAGCCTGCAGCTGAGGCACCCTGTCAGAGGGAAAATGGTGCACACCTGTGTTGGAGCTGTCCTTGGTTCCTGAACACTGTTTAGCCCAGACCTTGTGTCCTCCTCTGATGGTGCTCTCCATGGTGCTGCAGGTGACCGTGCTGTGTTGTGGAGGACTGTGTTTCCTTCTGGCCACCACATACCCCCTTTTCCAGCTCCAAGCTCCTGTTTGGAGCGCACGCCCAAAAGCCGTCCTGCCTCCTGGACATGGCATCAGCATTTGCATGAGAGTTCCCAGCCCGGTGTTCTACTTTAAACTGGAAGTCCTGCAACTGAAGAAACCAGCGAGTGATTCGTGCATTTTTCCCTTTGTTTTGAGACATCCATTTAAGCGGGGCATGATCAGTTACTAAGATAAACTTTCGACCCAACAGGTAATATCTCAATTTTTCAATAGCCCATTTTACAGCAAGACATTCCTTTTCCACTGTGGCATAATTCTTCTCGTTGGGCAGCAGCTTACGGCTAATGAACATGACTGGGTGTTCCATACCATCCTGAAACTGAGACAGTACCGCTCCAACCCCTACTTCAGAGGCATCTGTTTGTAGAACAAACGGTTTGTTGAAGTTTGGGGCTTGTAGGACTGGTTCACAACAGAGAGATTGCTTCAGTTCGATGAAGGCCAGTTCTGCTTCTTCGGTCCAGCTCACCTGGTTTGGGAGGTACTTGCGGGTCAATTCGGTTAAGGGGGCTGCTTTTGTGGCGAAGCCCGGTATGAATGTCCGGTAGTAACCAAGTAACCCCAGGAAGGTCCTTACCTGTTTCTTGGTTTGAGGCCGGGGCCAGGTGAGTATGGAATCAATCTTGTTAGGTTGGGGTTTCACATTTCCTCTCCCAACCGTGTACCCTAGATAGTTGGCCTCTTCTTGGGCAAGCGAACACTTGTTTGGGTTTGCTGTGAGAGCCGCTGACCGTAGTGCTTGTAAGACCGCGTCTAGGTGGTGGAGATGTTCCTCCCAACTCCTGTCATGGATAACAATGTCGTCCAGATATGCAGCCGCATATTGCTGGTGTGGACGTAGGACTCTATCCATGAGTCTTTGAAACGTGGCTGGTGCCCCATGGATCCCAAAAGGAAGAACCCGGTATTGAAAGGCCCCCTCAGGAGTGGAGAAGGCGGTTTTTGGTCTGGCTTGGGGGGTCAGAGGTACTTGCCAGTACCCTTTTGTCAAGTCCAGGGTTGTGATGAATCTTGCAGGGCCCAATCGCTCAATCAACTCATCTATCCTTGGCATAGGGTAAGCGTCAAATTGGGAAACTTCATTCACTTTTCTGTAGTCGTTACAGAATCGTGTGCTCCCGTCCGGTTTTGGGACTAGGACGATAGGACTTGACCATGCACTTTGGGATTCCTCTACAACCCCTAGTTCAAGCATTTTCTTTACTTCCGCTCGGATGGCTGCCCTTTTTGCTTCTGGGATCCTGTAAGGTCGAAGTCTAACAACCTTCCCTGGTTCTGTTACTATATCATGGGTTATAAGGGAGGTCCGTCCAGGCAGATCAGAGAAGACGTCACGGTTTCGCCACAGAAGTTCTCGTAACTCCTGCTTTTGCCTAGGCGAGAGCTGTTCACCCATCTTTACCTGCGGGGTTGTAGGAGAAGTGACACTGGCTGTGAGTACATCGCTTGGAGGGGTGATAGGTTCATGCCACGATTTCAGAAGGTTTATATGGTAGATTTGCTGGCCTTTCCTTCGGCCGGGTTGGCGTACTCTGTAGTTGACTGGGCCCATCCGCTCTACAATCTCATAGGGTCCCAGCCACTTGGCCAGGAATTTGCACTCGCTGGATGGGACTAGAACTAATACCTTTTCTCCAGGATGAAAATCTCTAATCTTGGCCCCCCTGTTGTATATTTTGGCCTGCTGTTGTTGGGCCTGTTGCATGTGTTCCCTTACAACTGGCCAGATCCTTGCCATTCGGTCATGCATCTGTTCAACATGCTCAATGACGGTGCGGTGGGGTGATGGCTGCTGTTCCCAACTCTCTTTAGCGAGGTCCAGAATCCCTCGCGGTCGCCTCCCATAGAGGAGTTCAAAGGGCGAGAAGCCAGTGGAGCTCTGTGGGACTTCTCGAATAGAGAACAGGACATATGGTAACAGTTGATCCCAATTTTTTCCATCAATGTTAATCACTTTCTTTAACATTTGTTTAAGGGTTTTGTTAAACCTCTCTACCAGCCCATCAGTCTGGGGGTGGTATATGGAGGTTTTGAGTTGTTTCACCTTCAGTTGTCGGCAGGTCTCTTTCATTACCGTAGACATGAAGCACGAGCCTTGGTCAGTAAGGATCTCGTCTGCTATCCCCACCCAGCTGAAGAGTTGGACCAGTTCTCTGGCCACGGCCTTTGAGGTTGCTGCTCGGAGAGGTATGGCCTCTGGGAATCGGGTGGCATAGTCAAGGATGACTAGAATGTATCGGTGTCCACGGTTCGATTTTGGCAGCGGTCCCACAATGTCCAGTGCAATCCTGCTGAAAGGGGTCTCAATGATTGGCAGAGGGATAAGGGGGTTTCTGTATGTTATCTTGGGGCTGTTGCGTTGACATTCAGAACAGTGACGACAATAATCTTCGACTGCCTTTTTGACCCCGGGCCAATAGAAACGCGTGAGGATCCTTTCATAGGTCTTTTCTGCCCCCAAATGGCCCCCTAGCAAGTGAGTGTGGGCTAAATACAACACCTTAGTGGCATAGGGCTTGGGGACCAACAACTGGTCTATAATTTCACCCCTTCGCTGATCCACTCTATACAACAATCTGTTTTTGATCATAAAATGGGGATAAGTGAGTCTACTCACCCCAACTCGTGGCTGGCCCTCGACCACCTGGACATTCCCCCATGCTTGGCTCAGTACCGGGTCTTGCAGTTGAGCAGTGCCGAACCGTCCCAGCCTTTCTCCCTGGAGGGTTTCTGCCGGGGGAAATTCTGAAAATACTTCATGGGATTCTATGTCGTCACGAATCTGTACACCTTCGGGATCTTCTGATGCAGTGGCAGTGGAGTCAGAGTGAGGTTCCTCACCTCTATCCCCATTGAGGGGCTCTTCAGGGCTGGTTGCATCTGTGGTCCCGGCATTGGTTAGACGGTCTCTTCTTCTGCGCCGAGTAGGTCTCTTCCCCTCGGTAGCTCGGTTTGTCCAGTAGGCAGAAAATGCTTGACAGTCCCGGCCGACCAGGACCGGGACTGGCAGGTGATCCACGACCCCTGCTCGTACTCGGAATTGCCCCCGTGGGGTGACCATGCTGAATTCTGCAGTGGGGTAGTTCCTGGTGTCCCCATGGATACAGGACACAGAGATCTCTCTTCCCCTGTTTGGCCCTACAAACTCTGGTCGGATTAGTGTTACCATACTGCCTGAGTCTATGAGGGCTTCTGTGTCTTTGCTCCCAATCTTAACAGGGACTTTAGGGGCGGCCGCCCCCTCATGAGCCCAGCAAGTGGTAAGGAAATGGCATGGGAACCTTGATTCCGAGGTACTGGCCGTGGGCATTAGCTTCTCTCGGCCTGGGCAATCCCGGGCCAGGTGTCCCTCCCTCCCACACGTGAAGCATCGGAATGGAGCAGGATTTCGCAGAGGCCTTTCCCCTTTCCAGTTTCCTTGGGTCTTTAGGGGTCTTGCTTGGACTGCTGCGGGGTGCTTCTTAAGAGGCTCTCGCTCTTGACTCTGTTTCCAAGAGGGGTTTTTGGGTACTTCAGGTTTCAGCAGGCTCACAGTCACCTGGTGGTTTTCTAGGAGTGCAATCAAGGCATCTACGCTTTGTGGTCCTTGTTGAGCCACATATTTTTTTGCATCTGCAGGCAGGCCACGTGTGCATCGATCAATCGCTACTCTTGCTACAGCAGGTGGCCCATCTCCTTCCTCTAGCCAGCTTCTCACCATGCGGGTTAACGTGGTTACTTGAGCCCGTGCTGGAAGTGATGAATGGTATTCCCAGCTATGGACACGCTGGGCCTTGGCAGGCAGGCTGAGCCCATATTGGGCGAGGATCGATCTCTTGACCACTTCATAATTTGTTGCCTCATGAACGGTGAGGTCACGGCAGGCCTTCTGGGCTTCCCCAGTTAGAAGAGGGAGTATCAGGTTCGCCCAGTCTGCCCTGGGCCATCCCTCTCTGTGGGCCGTTTTTTCAAAGATATCGAGGTAGGTTTCAACATCATCTTCTCTAGTCATTTTAGTCAGATAATCTTGGGGTCTCCTACCGTGTGCCTCAGTCCTTCGGCAGAGCTCGGTGACTGCTGCATTCAGAGTGGTTTGGGCCTGCAGAATGGCGGTCAGGGCTTCCTCCATTTTCTTGTTGTTTCTCTTCACTGTCTGTATCCAAAGCGAGGTTTCACTGCTGCCCGCATTCTCCACCATATGTAACCTCCATACACAAGACTGGGAGGGTTAAACTCTGGAGGTTGAAGGAAATCATTCACTGGGCAGCGTTTTAGTGGAGCAAAACTTATGTTTCTTTATTTTCCATAAAGCAGGGGAAAGGGGGAAGGGAGAGAACGGTAACTCAGGTAATTCCTCTTTCTCAGGTTGCTCCTTGATGCCTCAGTCTATTTCTGGAAGGGAGGCAAGAAGAGGTGTAGGATTAGTTTAGGTGATCCATTTTACTCACGTTGTCAACTAGGCCTCTATCTTCAAGAGGGTGGTCATGTTATGACTGGTCCAACGCCTGGGCTGGGCTGGGGTACATCCAACTCCCTGTGCCTGCTCTCTTCTCATCCTGCTCTTCCTACTGTGGCTTCCTTGTTCTCTTTTTAAGTGGCTGCTAATTGGGTCCAACAGCCTGCAGCTGAGGCACCCTGTCAGAGGGAAAATGGTGCACACCTGTGTTGGAGCTGTCCTTGGTTCCTGAACACTGTTTAGCCCAGACCTTGTGTCCTCCTCTGATGGTGCTCTCCATGGTGCTGCAGGTGACCGTGCTGTGTTGTGGAGGACTGTGTTTCCTTCTGGCCACCACAGTATGTGTATATACTGTATGTGGATTTATGTATGTATATGGATATATATTTAACAGTCTTCAGATTAATGTTAGTCAAGTCACGACAGTTGTATGCAAAATAACCATAGGACAACCGTGCTCTCTCCAAGCTCTAAAAAATATATGGTTTTCAGAACGTTATGTGTTAGCTGGGGATCATTTGTTCAAATGCTTCATGATTGACAGATGCGGTATATTTGAAAGGTTTCACCCACATCTATTACAATAGCGTCTGTGCAAAGGGATAATAATTGAAGTTATTGTTCTGTCAAACGTCTAACCTTAGTTTTCTCTATCTCGTTTTTTTACCTTGAACACTGTCATGAACCATATGCAGCCTCCGACACTTATTAAAGACATCCCTCACTTATCCCTCGCAACTCCTTATTTTGGTGCTAATGGAATGTGACATAATGAGGACATGTTCACAAGTTAGGAAAACTGTCGGAGTACACTGGGTAAGGGGGAAGGAAAAAAAACATGTATGTATGCCATGTATATCATCAGAAACTGACTGATGTGTTTGTAAGGCAACTTGTCGTGCAAACCATTTGTCACAGGACTTTTTGACAAGGTCTTGGAAAATACAGATTTCTACAAGATGTGACAAGACATAATAAAGTGGTTTACCATTGGGGGATTAGGCTGGTGTTTCATGGTACTGTGGTTTAGTTGGTTGTTTTTGGGTGTTGCTCTGTGGCTAATAAATATGATCCAATGTTGTTTACATTGAATAGAAACAAGTTGGAAAGAGAGGATTGCTTTATTCATGAAGTAGTATTTAAATATGGAGAAATATTTAATATAACATACTGATTTAACCAGTGGAGGCTCCTCAGAGGAGGAAGGGGAGGACAATATTCGTCAGTGAATTTCCTTTTTTTTTTTAAGTGAAACCTAAAAAAAATGTCACCAAATAATTGACTAAAACACACTGTCTTGCAATGAAGGTCTACAGTCGCCTCAGCAGCATTCTGTAGAGTAGCACCATGATGTAGCCGGAGGAAAGCTAGCGAAACCTAGGAGGCTATTGGTCACCCCCTTCCATAGACTTACACAGTAATTATGACAAATTCTGGAGGATGTCTTCCAACCTATCAGAGGTCTTGCAGCATGAACTGAGATTTTGTCCACCCAATCAAAAGATCAGATAATTAATATAATACTGAAAGCATAAGCTACATAAGCTACAGCTAGCTAGCTAGCTAGAGAGAAAGACAATAGTTGAACAGTTTTGAACAAATTAATTTCTTCCAAAATTAAGGAGACGCAAGAGAGAGAGAGAGAGCGCTAGCTATATTTGATTGTATTTCTGTTTTACTTTCACTTTCACTTAGTTAGTGAATGCAGCTAGCTAGTTTAGCCTACGCCAACACCCGGCTCAAACAGAGAGGGATGCAATGTTAGCTAGCCAGCTATGGCTATCCAAGACTGAAATTCTTCTGGTTTTATTAATTTATTGCTACCGGGGGCCCGGCGGTGTAAATACTCAACTGCTTGCTGACTGTACACTGTACAGCATGATTGTAGTGGGTTACTAGAACGTTAGTTCTAATAGCTATGTTGACTATGACGTGAGGCTGTGTGTAGCGTTTAGCGGTCAAGAGATGAAGGTTTGGCTTAGAAAGGTTTTTTCGCCTGGTCACAGAAAGCTTATGGGTTGTGCACTGAAGTCCATGAGCAAAGGGAAAAGGGGAGGGGAGGAGAGCGCGTAGATAGTTGCGAGAAGGAATTATAGAAACATACTATGAAAGTAAACTGTGTTTGCATGTGATCAAGGGTGTATTCATTCCGCCGATTCTGTTAAAATGTTTCTTAAACAGAAGCAAACGGAATGAAACCTGAATAATGTTTGCCTTCATTTTAGCTGGACCCCAGGAAGAGTGGGGATCCATGATAAATACAAATACACAATTTGTCCAATAGAAACTCACATTTGCATTTGTTTGACTAATGATTCCACCCCAGATCAGCTAGATGCAGGCAAGAGTGTGCAAGGCGGTATTGAATGTGTCACTGTCTGTCACCTTGATTACTCAGAATTCTCTCAACCTGTGCACCGTTGTAAACTTTCAGTCATAGGCTAGATTGTAGCAACATCATGATGGGTACATGAAAAATGTGAGTATCATGTAGTAGCTTAAACCTATCGATGTTAAAATGAGCTGGGCGAATGGAATATGAATGACAGTCTCAAGATGCTGCAATAGAAATAAGGCCATGCTCTAAAAAACAATATAGTCTTTAAACGTCACCAGCCGCCATTGGTTTTATAGTGAAAATATAAAGGTTTAAGGCAGATCACATTCACAAATCTCCAAACTATCTTTGTGGCACTGGCAAAGGATCAAAATACACTACATAACGAAAAGTATGTGGACTCCTGCTCGTCAAACATCTCATTCCAAAATCATTGGCATTAATATGGAGTTTGTCCCTCCTTTGCTGCTATAACAGCCTCCACTCTTCTGGGGAGACTTTCCACTAGATGTTGGGACATTGCTGCAGGGACTTGCTTCTATTCAGCAACAAGAGGATTAGTGTGTTTGGGCACTGATGTTGGATTAGGCCTGGCTTGCAGTCAGCGTTCCAATTCATCCCAAAGGTGTTTGATGGGGTTGAGGTCAGGGCTCTGTGCAGGCCAGTCAAGTTCTTCCACACTGATCTCGACAAACCATTTCTGTATGGAGCTCGCTTTATGCACGGCGGCATTTTCATGATGAAACAGGAAAGGGCCTTTACCAAACTGTTGCCACAAAGTTGGAAGCACAGAATCGTCTAGAATGTCATTGTATGCTGTGGCGTTAAGATTTCCCTTCACTGGAGCTAAGCGGCCTAGCTCGAACCATTAAAAAACGTCCCCAAACCATTATTCCTCCTCCAACAAACTTTACAGTTGGCACTATGTATTTATTATTTATTTTTTAATATTTAACTAGACAGTTAAGAACAAATTCTTATTTACAATGACGGCCTACCCCGGCCAAACCTGGATGACGCTGGGCCAATTGTGCGCCGCCCTATGGGACTCCCAATCACCGCCGAATGTGATGCAGTCTGTATTGGGGCAGGCAGCGTTCTCCTGGCATCTACAAAACCCAGATTCATCCGTTGGACTGCCAAATTGTGAAGTGTGATTCATCCGTCGGACTGCCAATGGCGGCGAACTTTACACCACTCCAGCCAAGCCATCCTAGGCTGTGTGCGGCTTCCCTACTGAACACAACCCAGCTCTGGGATCTGAGTGCAAAATGAAACAATGAATCAACCCTGGATTAAATTCTGGACATTACCTCTGAGAGGTGTTTGTTCACAAGAAAACACACTTTGGCAAGAAATGAACAACTAGAGATTCAGTGCAATATAAGCATGCAGGCTAATTTCTTTAATAGGCTTAAATAATATTTCTTCATTACAGAAGTCTTTGAACGATTTTCAAAGCTTTTGTGAAACTATCAACATGCTCCAGTGAAGGCCAAAATGAGGACGAATCTGCTGTAATGTAGCCTAATCTATTCTATCTTCCCAATAAGCCCGGACGACTATTGACAGATAATGATCCACCGTGGATAATTAAGGGTCTTTGTAAATTGTATTAAAAAGTCTCATCTCCACGGTGGGCCCAGTCTGGCACTAATATGATAGATGAAACGGGGATAAACAACAGCAGTCATTTCATCAGTTATAAATTACCTCGACTAATTTCGGCCTTCAGGTAGTTTGGGGAATGGAACTGTTGTCCCTCAGTTGACAACATGAATCCCTCTGTAGCTTTCCAATAGTTTCACTGTGTTCCTATGACATTGTATCCTTCCCAAATGGCATCATATTCACTATATTAAGGCCATAGGGCTCTGGTCAAAAGTAGCGTAGCTATTTCCAACCAATTCTATACTGTCAATACCCACTGGGCACACAACGTAATTTCAACGTGGATAATTGTAAAATATTTCGTTGCTCATGAGATTACAACCTACAGTATATTCACCCTCTCAAAAGACAGACAAAAGTAAGTTGAATTTTAAAAGTGTTATCACTATGCTTTCAACTATTTAAAAGCACAGAATAGTTCAAATGGGAATCCAATGTCTGATTGTTTATTTATACAACAGATTATTGTGTTATCATTGTGCATCTAACAGCAGAATTAAATGACCTGAATTGCAGTTTAGATTACATTATAAAGACATGGGGCAAGTGATCAAAGCCATTTGAGATGTTGCACAGATTACTACAGTAGTTGTGAAGATCTCCATAGACCTGCGATGACCTATGCATGCTATCTGGAACATCCACGCTTTATATGATTACATAAGAACACATTTATAGTTAACCTCAAAATGTTTCCTTGACTGTATTAATAATTTTAAGGTTAAATGTTACATTAGTTTGACTTTAGGTTATTTACTGTATTACAAAATAAATATGGAATTGTGTTTGGTTGACAAGGCAACCAGATATCAACATTTAAAAGCAGATCTAATGCCATCTGAGCTACTGGCTTAATCCCATTCTTTAACTTACATTTTTTTGTAGACGTGAATCCAATATATAATTTGTTAACTTGTACAGTCGTGGCCAAAAGTTTTGAGAATGAGTATTGGTCTCCACAAAGTTTGCTGCCTCAGTGTTGATGATGGCAATTTGCATACAGTGGGGAGAACAAGTATTTGATAGGAGACATGGTATGCAAACTGTGAAACCAATACAATTCTCTTCCCCCCCCCCCCCCCCTCCTAGGAGTCTTAACATCTTCAATACCAATCTCAGAGAGCTAATGTTGCGACGAGCCTCCATGAAATGCTCAGCCACAGGGTTTCTCTGGTCAAGGGTCCTGATATTACTCCTGTGTTCTGCTATCCTTGTTTTCAGAGCTTGTTTAGTTTTAGACCTGAAATACACTTGATCAGGTCTATCAATTTTTTTGTGGAACATATAATAATGCCCTTAATTTTAACAGCCTTGCCCGTAATAGGGTGATTGAAGACTACCCGCAGAGGTGCATTAAACTTATTTTCCAGTTGTGGATCAGTGCTCAAGATGTGCCAGTGTTTTTTAATGATGTGGTCAAACTGTTTACCAAGTGGGGAGTATTGAAGGAAGCATTGAACGTGTTGGTCAGGAGGGCAGGGTGGTTTGGGCGTGATGGGTCATATTTTGTAACGTTCCCTTGCATCATGCAGCCATTCCTCTGGGTAACCCCGCTGCCTGAAACACTCATCCAGATAGTCAGCTTGTTTGTCATAGTCACTCTGTGTACTACTCCTGCGTATGTTACTGTATTGGCTGATGGTGATGCTCTTTTTTAGGGGTGTAGGGTGGAAGCTGTCTCTGCGTAACAGGGAATTCCTGTCTATCGGCTTCCTGTATAGGTCCATGTTAAAGCACCTCTTAATCAAAATGTCAAAACTTGTTATAGGGTGAATTTCAAATGTTCACTGCTTGTATTGATGAAGGAGTGGAATCGATGAAGTTCCTCTGCTGTGCCCTAGAATAGAGGGAATATGTCATTAATGAAGCGTTTCCAGAGTCTGATATGGCGCAAGAATGGATTGTTTGGGCTGAAAATATGCAGGGAGTGACACCACCCTGGCTTTTAGAAAGAAATCTAAAAAAGCAGAAACATTTTCAGTCAATGAGCCCATGGAGGCCACAATAGGTCTCCCTTTTGGCTTATCCAATCATTTATTTTTCCATTTTTGGTAAGGCATGGATAACGCTGCTGACTGGATTGTCTACTTTTATGAACTCATATAATTTATGCATAAATCAAATCAAATTGTATTGGTCAAATACACGTGTTTAGCAGATGTTATTGTGGGTGTAGTGAAATGCTTGTGCTTCTAGCTTCGACAGTACAGTACTATCTAACAAGTAATATTTAACAATTACACAACATTTACCCAAATACACACAAATCTAAGTAAGGAATTAATTAAGTACTATACACATACAGTATATGGCATTGACTAAGATACAGTAGAATAGTATAGAATACAGTATATACATATGAGATGAGTAATGTAAGATATGTTAACATTACTAAAGTGACTAAGATACCGTAGAATAGTATAGAATACAGTATATACATATGAGATGAGTAATGTAAGATATGTTAACATTACTAAAGTGACTAAGATACCGTAGAATAGTATAGAATACAGTATATACATATGAGATGAGTAATGTAAGATATGTTAACATTACTAAAGTGACTAAGATACCGTAGAATAGTATAGAATACAGTATGTACATATAAGATGAGTAATGTAAGATATGTAAACATTATTAAAGTGACTAAGATACCGTAGAATAGTATAGAATACAGTATGTACATATAAGATGAGTAATGTAAGATATGTAAACATTATTAAAGTGACTAGTGTTCCATTTCTTAAAGTGGCCAGTGATTTCTAGTCTATGCCTATAGGCAGCAGCCTCTAATGTGCTAGTGATGGCTGTTTAACAGTCTGATGGCCTTGAGATAGAAGCCGTTTTTTCAGTCTCTCGGTCCCAGCTTTGATGCACCTGTACTGACCTCGCCTTCTGGATGACAGCGGGGTGAACAGGCAGTGGCTCGGGTGGTTGATATCCTTGATAATCTTTTTGGCCTTCCTGTGGCATTGGGTGCTGTAGGTGTCCTGGAGGGTGGGTAGTTTGCTCCTCGGTAATATGTTGGGCTGACAGCATCGCAACATAAATAAAGGCTTTGTTTCAATCCTGCCCACAACTGGCAGCACACAAGTAAACATCAATTCAGAGTGCAGCTGCACACGACCCTATCTTAATGCCTGTGGTAAATTTGGGTTGATTTTGCATATCCCTAAGGGGCTAGTTAGGTACCGTCTGTAAATTACGCAATGTACATGGGACAACACATTTCAATTACTTAAAAATCTCAAACCAATGAGAACTCGATAACATTGTGTAATTTATTGACGACCACTAACTAGCCCTAGAGAGGCTATCCAAAGTCAAACTAACTTTGCCACTGTGGCACTCCAGCCGAATGAAGCTAGTTGGCTAAATCATTTATCTAACTCTTCCCACCTGAGAATACGCATACGAGACACACACGTCAAACCACTGTCGTGGAAATTTGCACAGGGACACTCGAAGTCAATATTAAATGAATCACTCTTTCTCAGCATACAGCATATTCAGTAATAGTACTCTCTCATCTCTTCACATACAGTACATAATAACATTATGAAAGAAACTCCACTGTTGAGACATGTTATCCTCTAGTGAGACATGTTATCCTCTAGTGAGACATGTTATCCTCTAGTGAGACATGTTACCCTCTAGTGAGACATGTTATCCTCTAGTGAGACATGTTATCCTCTGTTGAGACATGTTATCCTCTGTTGAGACATATTATCCTCTAGTGAGACATGTTATCCTCTAGTGAGACATGTTATCCTCTGTTGAGACATGTTATCCTCTGTTGAGACATGTTATCCTCTGTTGAGACATGTTATCCTCTAGTGAGACATGTTATCCTCTAGTGAGACATGTTACCCTCTAGTGAGACATGTTATCCTCTGTTTTTATTTTTTTATTTTTTATTTCACCTTTATTTAACCAGGTAGGTCAGTTGAGAACAAGTTCTCATTTGCAACTGCGACCTGGCCAAGACAAAGCAAAGCAGTGCGACAAAAGACAACACAGAGTTACACAGTAAAACAAACAGTCAAAAACACAATAGAAAAATCTATATACAGAGTGCAAAATGTAGTGCAAAAATGCAGTAAGGTTAGGAGGTAGGACAATAAATAGACTATAGTGGTGAAATAAATTACAGAATTATCATCATTAACACAGGAATGAAGGATGTGCAAATTATGATGTGCAAATAGAGGTACTGGTGTGCAAGATTAGTGAAAATAAACAAAAAATAAATATGGGGATGAGGTAGTAGTGTGGGCTATTTACAGAAGGGCTATATACAGGTGCAGTGATCGATAAGCAGCTTTGATAACTGATGCTTAAAGTTAGTGAGGGAGATAGGAACCTCTAGCTTCAATGATTTTTGCAATTCGTTCCAGTCATTGGCAGCAGCGATCTGGAAGGAATGGCGGCCAAAGGAGGTGTTGGCTTTGGGGGTGACCAGTGAGATATACCTGCTGGAGCGCATGCTACGGGTGGGTGTTGCTATAGTGACCAGTGAGCTGAGATAGGGCGGGGATTTACCTAATAAAGACTTATAGATGACCTGGAGCCAGTGGGTTTGGCGACGAATATATAATGAAGGCCAGCCAACGAGAGCATACAGGTCGCAGTGGTGGGTAGTGTATGGGGCTTTGGTGACAAAACGGATGGCACTGTGATAGACTACATCCAATTTGCTAAGTAGAGTGTTGGAGGCTAGTTTGTAAATGACATCACCAAAATCAAGGATCGGTAGGATAGTCAGTTTTACAAGGGCATGTTTGGCAGCATGAGTGAAGGAGGCTTTGTTGCGGAATAGAAAGCCAATTCTGGATTTAATTTTGGATTGGAGATGGTTGATGTGAGTCTGGAAGTTGAGTTTATAGTCTAACCAGATGCCTAGGTATTTGTAGGTGTCCACGTATTCTAATTCGGACCCGTCGAGAGTAGTGATGATAGTCCGGTGGGCGGGTGCTGGCAGCGTACGATAGAAAAGCATGCACTTAGTTTTACTAGCGTTTAAGAGCAGTTGGAGGCCACGGAAGGAGTGTTGTATGGCATTGAAGCTTGATTGAAGGTTAGTAAACACAGTATCCAAAGAGGGGCCAGATGTATACAGAATGGTGTCGTCTGCGTAGAGATGGATCAGAGAGTCACCAGCAGCGAGAGCGACATCGTTGATGTATATAGAGAAAAGGGTTGGCCCAAGAATTGAACCCTGTGGCACCCCCATAGAGACTGCCAGAGGATCTGACAATAGTCCCTCCGATTTGACACACTGAACTCTGTCTGCAAAGTAGTTAGAGAACCAGGCAAGGCAGTCACTTGAGAAACCAAGGCTGTTGAGTCTGCCAATAATAATGCGGTGATTGACAGAGTCGAAAGCCTTGGCCAGGTCGATGAAAACGGCTGCACAGTACTGTTGAGACATGTTATCCTCTAGTGAGACATGTTATCCTCTAGTGAGACATGTTATCCTCTAGTGAGACATGTTATACTCTAGTGAGACATGTTATCCTCTAGTGAGACATGTTATCCTCTGTTGAAACATGTTATCCTCTGTTGAGACATGTTATCCTCTAGTGAGACATGTTATCCTCTAGTGAGACATGTTATCCTCTAGTGAGACATGTTATCCTCTGTTGAGACATGTTATCCTCTAGTGAGACATGTTATCCTCTAGTGAGACATGTTATCCTCTGTTGAGACATGTTATCCTCTGTTGAGACATGTTATCCTCTGTTGAGACATGTTATCCTCTAGTGAGACATGTTACCCTCTAGTGAGACATGTTATCCTCTGTTGAGACATGTTATCCTCTAGTGAGACATGTTATCCTCTAGTGAGACATGTTACCCTCTGTTGAGACATGTTATCCTCTAGTGAGACATGTTATCCTCTAGTGAGACATGTTATCCTCTAGTGAGACATGTTATCCTCTAGTGAGACATGTTATCCTCTAGTGAGACATGTTATCCTCTAGTGAGACATGTCTGTAACTCCCGGTGGGCGGTGGTGGACAGAACCCATAGATAATGTTATATATATAATTCAGACACACAAGAATTGAACCCTGTGGCACCCCCATAGAGACTGCCAGAGGATCGGACAATAGTCCCTCCGATTTGACACACTGAACTCTGTCTGCAAAGTAGTTAGAGAACCAGGCAAGGCAGTCACTTGAGAAACCAAGGCTGTTGAGTCTGCCAATAATAATGCGGTGATTGACAGAGTCGAAAGCCTTGGCCAGGTCGATGAAAACGGCTGCACAGTACTGTTGAGACATGTTATCCTCTAGTGAGACATGTTATCCTCTAGTGAGACATGTTACCCTCTAGTGAGACATGTTATACTCTAGTGAGACATGTTATCCTCTAGTGAGACATGTTATCCTCTGTTGAAACATGTTATCCTCTGTTGAGACATGTTATCCTCTAGTGAGACATGTTATCCTCTAGTGAGACATGTTATCCTCTAGTGAGACATGTTATCCTCTAGTGAGACATGTTATCCTCTGTTGAGACATGTTATCCTCTAGTGAGACATGTTATCCTCTAGTGAGACATGTTATCCTCTGTTGAGACATGTTATCCTCTGTTGAGACATGTTATCCTCTGTTGAGACATGTTATCCTCTAGTGAGACATGTTATCCTCTAGTGAGACATGTTACCCTCTAGTGAGACATGTTATCCTCTGTTGAGACATGTTATCCTCTAGTGAGACATGTTATCCTCTAGTGAGACATGTTACCCTCTGTTGAGACATGTTATCCTCTAGTGAGACATGTTATCCTCTAGTGAGACATGTTATCCTCTAGTGAGACATGTTATCCTCTAGTGAGACATGTCTGTAACTCCCGGTGGGCGGTGGTGGACAGAACCCATAGATAATGTTATATATATAATTCAGACACACAGCTCTTTCACACCGGAGCTAGTCCCTTGGGTCAGTCCCCTGACAGAGCTCATTCACTCAGTACTTAATAGTAATAATATCTTAATATCAACATTTCAATCCTCTTATTATCCTCATTTCAATCAGCTTAATACGTCCTTTCCACACTCACACAACTCTCACAGTACTATTCCCAAACACACTCAGTAATCTCCCTTATTACTCTGTGCATGTTTTTATGTTTTTTTATTTACTTTTTCGAGTCTCATGGCAAAGGGTCTGAATGCTTCCGTAAATAAGGGACTCTGTTTTTTATTTTTAGATTAAGGCTGTAACGTAACAAAATGTGGAAAACGTCAAGGGGTCTGAATACTTTCTGAACACACTGTATGTTAGGTGTGGATTCTGCCATGTATCCCTTGTTTGGTAACAACAGAGACTTAAATCAACCAATGTGTCTGTTTTGTGATTGAGAATCTCAATGTCTTACTTTCCTTGCTGAAGTATCTGACCGGAGACCCAAATAGCCTATTATTCTCCGATGCAGTCTAAAGAAAACAAACATTTGAGTCACCGTGCTGGCCATTGCCCTCTAGGTTGGCACTTTGATGTGATGGAGGGTTCCCTTTGAATTCTAGCTCCAAGCCATGAACATTGGCACAGAGTACAGTACATTTCACCTTCAGACATCGGTAAATATTATCAAACCATCCTCCTCAACTGAAAGCACTCTGTGTCTCTGACTCATACAAGGGCAAAGAGAACTGAAGCAAATACACATATATTAAGACAAATGAAATATAACAGCCTTTCCAAATCAAGACTTTTATTGAATTTCCAATTCTTGTGGATTGTCTCTTGCAGTAAAACAACCAGAAACCATTTCTTATTTGACAATGTATCATGATTTTCACTGCCTATGACATAGGTTGATCATATTTCACACCCTGCTGTCATTCGGTTGCATGCTTCTCCTCTCAGGGCAGACTAATAGATCCAATGGGGGAATTCAATGACATTCAACTGTTTGGATCCCCACGCAAATGTATCTCTCTGCTTATAGCTGTGTAATCCATCACACACAGGTCATTTCACAGTTCGTAAACTTAGCCTGGACCATCTTAGCAGCTCCAGCCATGCAGTACTTTGACCACCAAGCATGCCCTCTATGTTATAGAGGAGTACAAGCAAGATTGAGTCATGTCATGACGTGGCATCTATCTCCTCAAACCACACTGTGTCCCAGCTAGTCATATTTCTACTTTAGGTACCACAATCCTGTTGAACAAACATCAGTGTACCATAATAAGTTAAAACATAACCATTTTTTAGCTGTGCTGGTTTCTTTTTCCACAGGGGAACTAACAGTATTAATAGGGCTTGAAAACAAGAAATACTAAAACAAACAAATATCTATATTAGAGAACGGTAAACACCTGAGTACGTTTACTGTACCAATGCATGTGGACAGGGCCGGCGTTATGGGCGGGCTCTAGGGGGCCTGGCCCGCCCTACCGTACCTCCTTGCCCGTCCAAATAAAATATAGAAATATTGATAATTTAGACGCGTGCCGACAGAAATGTGCATCAATCTCAGATAAAGCACCCGATTGGGCGAAAACAGCATCCCTCTGTCTCCATATGTGTAGACCATGTATCTGATGCTGTCCAGACTACTAAGACTGTTTTGCTCCTTAGTTTCAGCAGAGAGGAAGAGGTGAGTCGAGAAGGCTCACTCCAGCCAAAATCTGTCGTGAATAAGCTCAATGCATTTCTATGGGCATAATATGCAGACCTAAGCTTCTCGCCTTGCATTCCCACTTCTGGGACAATGACTCCCATTGTTAGGGCGGAGACATGAGCATCTCGTCGTTATATACAGATCTCTGGTTTCAGCCACTTTGTTTTTAAATATAGCTGTGTATTGTTTCAAATCGCAAGAGCCAATGCCTATTTGGGAAACCAGCAATTTGGGCATCGCGCATGGTGATAGGCCTAGCTGATTATTTAAAATATGTGAAGATAATGTTTATCATTTAAAATGTTGCCAAAGATATGGGCGTCTCTCCAGAATGCATGCACTCAGCTCTCCAGAATGTGCTCTGCTGTCTGCTGCCAATTCTTTCACATTCATTGTGTGAATCGTTTGCCCTTTGTGATCAATTCCCCATTACATACAGTACAGTATGTAACCAGTAGGCCTAGTAAATGTACCATTAACCCCCTGTCATTTGGTTACATGAATGATTGTATTACAGTAATTTAACATTTTCTGAGTTGAAATGTTCACAACCTGCTACACTTGTGAAAAAACAGTTTTGGTTTATTTCATAACCATCATTTTGGAGTTTGTGAGCGACGAGCGTGTGTGTGGAGCGTGTGTGTGGAGCGTGTGTGTGGAGCGTGTGTGTGGAGCGTGTGTGTGGAGCGTGTGTGTGGAGCGTGTGTGTGGAGCGTGTGTGCTGTTTCTCTGTCCTGATAACGTTGAGGGAGCGCCTGAGTTGATAATGTTGCACTTCACTAGTGATAGCTCAAGTCAAGACAGGTTAAAAGAGAGGCAGACAGGTGGAATAGAGATTAATGGTATTGAAAGAACCTGCATTTTCTACTGTTTGTCGGCTTTAGGCCTAGGTATTTTACTTAATTGAATTGATGAAGGATAGGCCTACTGCTGCATTGGTCTATGCTACCATTGAGTTCCATGTGCTCATTTCTTTAGCTACCAATGGATCACGGTTTATCAATGTGTCTATACGGCAAAGGCAGGTGCTCCTGCATTAGTTGAATTGTAACTTTTACATTATCATTTTAATTCAGATTTTCAGAATTAACTACTTGACAATAATTGAGAAATGAAAACTCCACAGAAATGTGCTTATAAAAATAAAATGTAAATAACTGGCATGCAGACAGGTAGAAATGATAGGATAAATGGTCAGCTTCCCTCCACTTAAAACGTACAAGCTGCCTATGGTCTTTATAACACCCATTAACAAGACTGTAAGGTGCAAGGGTTGGTTCAGGAAAGTTATCTTTGTAGTATCAGGAAAGTTATCTTTGTACAAAGATACTCTTTGATGGAAGATGGACAGGTACTCTGCTGTCCTAGCTTCAGGGGGATCCTGGTTCCACATTGGGGTGCCAGGACAGAGAAGCGTTTGGACTGGGCTGAGCGGGAGCTGCTCTCCCGTAGTGGTGGGACGGATGTTGTAGAGCATGAACCTGCAGCATGTTTGCAGAGAACGACAAGGTGTTGTCCGGGGTCACACCAAGGCTATTTGCACTCTGGGAGGGCGACACTGGAGTTGATAAAATTATGAAGAGGTCTTTGAGCGAGCAGTGAGAGAGTTCATCAGAGACGACGCGCTCAAAAGTGAATGGAAAGAAAAGGGATACAGTTCTATAGTTTGACGGCACATGAGTCAAGTGTTAGTTTGAGGAGGGGAGCGACCCTGCCATTTTTAAGTCAGAGGGGACGCAGCCAGTGGTCATGGATGAGTTGATGAGGGGAGTGTGGAATGGGAGAAGGTATCCAGAGATGGTCTAAAGAAGGGAGGAGGGGATGTGGTCGAGCAGGCAGGTTGTCGGGCGGCCAGACCTCACTAGTCGCAGGATTTCATCTGGCGAGAGAGGGGAGAAAGAGGTCAAGTCCAGTGGACTCAATAGGCTGAGTGAATGAGTCGTCCACAGATAGGGAGGGGGAGTTGTGGAGGATTAAGGAGGGAGGAGAAGGTGGAAAAGAGTTTCATAGGGTTAGAGCCAGTGATAGTGATAGTGATAGAAAGTGGCTTTAGCAGTGGATACAGAGGAAGAGAAGGTAGATAGAAGGAAGTGAAAGGATGATAGGTCTTCAGGAAGTTACTTTTTTTTTTTTTTTGGCGCCGGACAAGACTGACACAACCGCCGCTTACACCGCCACTGAGAAATCAGGGGAGACTGAAGTACTAACACTAATTGCTAATTGCCTAGCAGAGGTGAAGAGCACACCTCCCTGTACTAATTGCTGATTGCC
Organism: Thymallus thymallus; assembly: GCA_023634145.1. Lineage (NCBI taxonomy): Eukaryota > Metazoa > Chordata > Actinopteri > Salmoniformes > Salmonidae > Thymallus > Thymallus thymallus. The sequence continues at coordinate 2,246,221 of CM042390.1, read as the reverse complement.
TAGGAAAGGAGAGAAACCACTCCCCCTCCAATACAGCCACCGATTACCCAAACAAGTCACAAATTGCCATGCCCCTTAATCCTGGTTGATGTGTCAACAACCATCTGCAAGTTAGATAGATAGATAGATAGATAGATAGATAGATAGATAGGTACTTTATTGAGCAGTCAGCAGTTCACACACCACGCAGGCAGCACTTAAAGTAGATGACCCTAGCTAGTGTTCTTAAAGTAGATGACCCTAGCTAGTGTTCTTAAAGTAGATGACCCTAGCTAGTGTTCTTAAAGTAGATGACCCTAGCTAGTGTTCTTAAAGTAGATGACCCTAGCTAGTGTTCTTAAAGTAGATGACCCTAGCTAGTGTTCTTAAAGTAGATGACCCTAGCTAGTGTTCTTAAAGTAGATGACCCTAGCTAGTGTTCTTAAAGTAGATGACCCTAGCTAGTGTTCTTAAAGTAGATGACCCTAGCTAGTGTTCATTCTGGCGCCGGCCCTACATGTGGATGAGTTATACCCTTTAGGCAGATCATGTCTGGCCAAGGTTATTGAGCCACCCTCCAGATATCAAAACCAGACAGGAAGGGATGATGGGGGAGTGATTTTATGATTTGTGAGTAAGCTAATTGAACTTTTACTTACAATGGAACTATTAATGATTTTGCCTTGGGATTACTTTATGTTGTGGTTGAAAAGAGCCTTAATAATATCCTATATTTTAATACCTGTATTTTGAATGAGTGAATGTTCTTACACTAACACTCGCACCTGTCTTTTCTTACTAGCACAGATTTTTCTGATAGCTGCTTTATTGAGGAAAGTTTTACTTGCAATGACAATGTTTTACCTGCTTTAGTTGAATGCATTGACTGTAAGTCACTCTGGATAAGAGCTACTGCTACAGTAAATGGTAGCCTACACTGTTAAAAGGTAGCCTACACTGTTAAAAGGTAGCCTACACTGTTAAAAGGTAGCCTACACTGTTAAAAGGTAGCCTACACTCTGTCATGTTATAACTTCAGTTATTTGGGAGTGGAACTTCCTCCTCTAATGGACTTTTCATAACTGTGATCTGTTAGAAAACATGGGGCGTGTTTACAAGGCCATGTTTAGTTTGGTTACATGGCTCTTGGCGATCAACTTTGTGGCCAAACCAATCAGCCTCGTGTTATTCTTTCCCAAGCTGAGCTAAGCTAATCTTGGCTTGAGTCATTTTTCAAAGCTACAGCCTCACCATTTGTTTTGGTATGTAGGCTACAGTGGGTATCAAAAGTATTCACCCCCCTTGAATGTTTTCACATTTTGTTTGCATGGGATTGTAATTTTAATTGTGATTTTATGTTTTGTCATAGGTACACAAAATACTCCATGATGTCAAAGTGAAAAGACAATTCCACAAATTTGTACAAATTTTAAAAAACATGCATAAGTATTCACCCCCTTTGTTTATAATAAGGGTTGACATGATTTTCTGAATGACTACCCCTTCCTCTGTCCTCTGTCCTCTGTCCTCTGTCCCTGATACAAACTGTAAGGCTCCCCAGTCAAGGGTTGAATTTAAAGCACAGATTCAAATACAAAGACCAGGTCATTTTTTTGAAAGCCTAATAAAAAAGCACAATGATTGGTAAATGGTTACCTATGGTTACCTATAACAAATCAGACAATGAATATCACATTTTATTTGTCACGTGCTTCGTAAACACCAGGTGTTGACGAACTGTGAAAATACTTACAATGCAGAGCTAAAGATAAAGATTACAAAAATAATAATGGAAACAGTGACACAGGAATAAATACACAGTGAATAACGAGTAAAATAACATGGCTATATACAGGGAGTACCAGTACAGGGAGTACCAGTACAGGGAGTACCAGTACAGAGTTGATGTGTAGGGTACGAGGTAATTGCGATGCTGCAGTGCGTTGGGAAAGTATTCAGACCCCTTGACTTTTTCCACATTGTTACGTTACAGCCTTATTCTGGACAGATCTCTGCTGAAACTCAAAACTGTTTTACTATATCATATGTAGACCATGTATCTGGTGCTGTATGACATAGCCTCTTGGTCCAAACAGCACCAGATACATGGTCTACACATACTGAGACGGACCGCCGTTGTTTCGCTCAGATGCTTTATCTGAAATTGTTGCATATGTCTGTCGGCGTGCGTCTCGGTCAAATAAAAGGATCAATATTTTATTTGGATGGCCACGGAGGTACGGTAGGGCGGGAAAGGCCCTGCTTCTGACACCGCCTGATATAGATGTCCTGGATGGCAGGGAGCTCGGCGTCTGTAATGTACTGGGCTGTGCCTTGTAGTTGCCGTACCAAGCGGTGATGCAGCCAGTCAAGATGTTCTCAATGGTGCAGCTGTAGAACATTTTAAGGATCTGAGGGACCATGCCAAATCCTTTCTGCCTCCTGAGAGGGAAGGGGTGCTGACTGTATGTGTGTGTGGACCATGTTAATTCCTTAATGATGTGGACACGGAGGAACTTGAATCTCTCGACCCACTCTACTAAAGACCCATCGATGTGTATGGTGGCGTGCTTGCCCCTCCATTTCCTGTAGTCCGAGATTCGCTCCTTTGTCTTGCTGACATTGAGGGAGAGGATGTTGTCCTGACACCACACCTCCCTGAAGGCTGCCTCATCATCGATGCTGGCCTTCTAGGCAGAGTTGCAAAGAAAAAGCAATATCTTCCTCTGTTCAGTATCTGTGTTATTTTGCCCTTAATCTTTTATTTTTATTGGCCAGCATCCCGGTGTCGCCTCTTCACTGTTGACATTGAGACTGGTGTTTTGTGGGTACTATTTAATGAAGCTGCCAGTTGAGAACTTGTGAGGCGTCTGTTTCTCAAACTAGACACTCTAATGTACTTGTCCTCTTGCTCATTTGTGCACCAGGGCCTCCCACTCCTCTTTCTATTCTGGTTAGAGCCAGTTTGCACTGTTCTGTGAAGGGAGTAGTGCACAGCGTTGTACGAGATCTTCAGTTTCTTGGCAATTTCTCGCATGGAATTGCCTTCATTTCTCAGAACAAGAATAGACTGACGAGTTTCCGAAGAAAGTTATTTGTTTCTGGCCATTTTGAGCCTGTAATCAAACCCGCAAATGCTGATGCTCCAGATACTCAACTAGTCTAAAGAAGGACAGTTTTATTGCTTCTTTAATCAGTACAACAGTTTTCACCTGTGCTAACATAATTGCAAAAGGGTTTCTAATGATCAATTAGCCTTTTTTAAAATGATACACTTGGATTAGCTAACACAACGTGCTATTGGAACACAGGAGTGATGTTTGCTGATAATGGGCCTCTGTACGCCTATGTAGATATTAGTGGCCAGTGATATCTAGTCTATGTCTATAGGCAGCAGCCTCTAATATGCTAGTGATGTATATTTAACAGTCTAAGGGCCTTAAGATAGAAGCCTCAGGTGTCCTGGAGGGCAGGTAGTTTTCCCCCGGTAATGCGTTATCCAGTCCGCACCACCCTCTGGAGAGCCCTGCGGTTGCGGGCAGTGAAGTTGCCGTACCTGGTGGTGATACAGCCCAACAGGATGCTTTTAATTGTGCATCTGTAAAAGTTTGTGAGGGTTTTAGGTGCCAAGACAAATTTCTTCAGCCTCCTGAGGTTGAAGAGGCTCTGTTGCGCCTTCTTCACCACACTGTCTGTGTGGGTGGACCATTTCAGTTTGTCAGTGATGTGTACCCCAAGGAAATTGAAGCTTTCCACCTTCTCCACTGCGGTCCCGTTGATGTGGATAGGGGGGTGCACACTGCTATTTCCTGAAATCCACAATCATCTCCTTAGTTTTCCTGACATTGAGTGAGAGGATATTTTCCTGGCACCACACTCCCAGAGCCCTAATCACCTCCCTGTAGGCTGTCTTGTCAATGTTGGTAATCAAGCCTACTACTGTGTGTCGTCTGTAAACTTGATTGAGTTTCTGTATAGCACGTTGTGACAAGTTCCATTGATTGATTTATTGATTGTAGAGGGAGTACAGGAGTGGGCTGAGCATGCACCCTTGTGGGGCCCCAGTGTTGAGGATCAGCGAAGTGGAGGTGTTGTATCCTACATTCACCACCTGCGGGCGTCTCGTCAGGAAGTCCAGGACCCAGTTGCACAGGGCGGCGTTCAGACCCAGGGCCTCAAGCTTAACGACGAGCTTGGATGGTACTATGGTGTTGAAGGCTGAGCTATAGTCAATGAACAGCATTCTTACATATGTAGGTATTCTGTGGATCTATTGGGGCGATAAGCAAATTGAAGTGGGTCTAGGATTACATGTAAGGTAGAGGTGATATGATCCTTGACTAGTCTTTCAAAGCACTTCATGATGACAGAAGTGAGTGCTACAGGGACATAGTCATTTAGTAAACATACCTTTGCTTTCTTGGGTAGAGGAACAATGGTGGCCATCATTCTTGTACCCATTCCATTCCACCGGCTTAGCCAAGGCTAGGGACAACATGGGTACTCCAGGGAAGGACATCTCAGAACTGGCTGCACGATTTCCCTCTACCACTGGGGTCAGTGCAGCGAGGCTGTAAATAATACCGGAAGCAGAGCTGCCTCCGTCAATCACTTGGAGTCGTGTCTTGATAGAGCCCATGGTGCCAAGGATGGTCTGGATAATCGGTTGCGGCCGCAGCTAGAGGGTCGTGGGTGGAGTTGGCCGCAGTGGAGGCGTAGGAATAAGGACCATGGTATTTTCCCCTTCGCTGGCGAAGTTGATTTCTGGAGCATTTTCTTCCCTCTGGGCGAAACAACCTCTTCGTCCTGAGAAAGGGATGCCGTCATCTGGGAGTTGCCGAGATAAGCCAAGCATATTTGGACATGCCTGCAACCACTGTGATGCCCTTTTCAGCCAGAATTCTTAGAATTTGAGCATCGGAAAAGGAGCCCACTTGCTTAGTGGCGATTCTTTCACTCCTTCTCTGGGAAATCCTAGTTGTGGAGGGATTGCCTGGACGTGGGTGTATATTGATCGTTTGAACAACGGATGAATCCTCTCCCTCAACTAGATATTGGCATCTGAAATAACTTACCAACATAGAAAAGACTGCCATTGGAAGGCTGTTGCTGTAAATAAGTAAGCAAGAGACACAAAGGTTTATTGCACAAGTGAGCCCATAGGTTAATCAGCAAGTGTGGTGACATTGCCTTAGTGTACCATGCCCATAGGCTGACATTTTTATTAAATGTTAATTAACTAGGCAAGTCAGTTAAGAACAAATTCTTATTTACAACGACAGCCTACCTACAGGGTCAGCCTCTGGAGCAAATTAGGATTAAGTGACTTGCTCAAGGACACATCAACAGGTTTTTCACCTTGTCGACTCGGATATTCAAACCAGCAACCTTTCGGTTACTGTCCTAACGCTCTAACCACTATGCTACCTGCCGCCCAACATGGGTGAATAACATTTCTCACGCCAGTAAAGGAGGAGGAGAGACGTGATGCTCTGCTGAAGAGGTAACATCATAAATACTACTATGCCCGTGAGATAGGAAGCGATATGAATATACTGTATTATACTTACTGGATGTATATAAAAGTGACAGCCGTTCAGAACAGACTTCCTGATTGAACTTTTGTAAACTACATAACATACGATATTAATGTTCTAGATAGATAGGTACTTTATTGATCCCCCGGGGGGGAAATTTCATTGTCAAGCAGCTACAACAAAACACAGGGCAGGTGCAAAATGCCACAACGAAAGTACACAAAAGACAGATACACGGTACATGATACATAGAGCGGCAGTATGAAAAAGTATAGAAATACAAGATATCTGGAGTGCAAAAAAAAGCTATAAAAAGGACATTGCATAGTATGGGTGGTTGGCTGAATATGTACACTATACGTTGGTGGATGTTGGATGGTTAACTATACTATACAGGTCGATGGCAGAGAAATACTTCAGTAGCTAAAAATGCGTATGATATGAGTGAGGGTAATAATAGTTTACTTAATAGACAGACTGGGTAAATGAACAGGTAAGTGAACATTTTGCATGGTTAAATTAGCTGTACAGTTAGGTATACAGTTATATGTACAGATAAGTGAATACTTGCATGTTTACACAAACTGTACAGGTAAATGACAGGAAGAGATACTTTAATAGCTAAATGTGTGTATGATATCATTTGGGGTAATAATAGTAATTCCCTTAAAATACAGTCCTTAGTGCGCAGGGTTTAATTACAGACAACTGCACTTATTGCACATTCGATATACTAAAAGCAATGAGAAAAGGTGCAACTGGCAGGATACTAATATGCACTCCTGAGTGAATGCCTACGTCCAATAATTACTTACAATATTGCATGTGATATAATATAACAACTGTACATGAGTATGTATATACAGACCTGTATGAATAAATAGGTCCTGAGTGGATGAGTGCTGACGGACCAGAGTTACTCACGGATGGATGCATAATTGTTAAACTAGGTCCTAGCACCCCAACAGTTCCAGATCTATGTTGCCGACGGCACGGCACCCCGGTGAGGCATTATACAGTCTCATAGCCGCCGGCAGGAAGGACCTCCAGTAGCGCTCTCTGGCACACCGTGGTGGGATCCGTCTGTGACTGAAAGTGCTCCTCTGCGTCATAACCATAGCGTGCAGAGGGTGGGTGACGTTGTCCATGATGGCCAGCAGTTTGGCCAGGATCCGTCGCTCCGCCACCTCCTCTAGAGTGTCAAGGCTCATCCCCAGGACAGAGCTAGCCTTCCTGATCAGCTTATTTACCCGAGAAGCATCACCGGCTTTGATGTTTGCTCCCCAGCACACCACTGCAAAAAAGATGGCACTGGCCACCACAGACTGGTAGAAGGTATGCAGTAGTTTACTGCACACGTTGAAGGACCTGAGCCTCCTCAGAAAGTAGAGTCGGCCCTTTTGGTACAGGGCCCCGGTGTTACCAGCCCATTCCGTTACCACCACCATGTCCGTGTCTGTTCCAGTCTGTTGTCCATATGGACACCCAGGAACTTGTATGACTCAACCATTTCCACATCCATCCCCTTTATAGGGACTGCAGTCAGTTGTGCCTTGGTTCTCCTGAAGTCCACCACCATCTCCTTAGTTTTGCTGATGTTGAGCTGAAGGTGGTTCTGCTCACACCACAACACAAAGTCACTGATTGTGCTCTAGGCACGTTTCATGGGAACGTCACTAGAACATGTATATGTTCCCCCCAAAAACACCCTACACTTAACAATGCCAATGAAAGCCCTGTTTGGTGAACCACTGATCTATACTCACACACATTGCTTTTAACATATTTTAGACACATGATTCCATTGTGCATGTTCATGTATACAATAATTATTATTCAACATGTCCTCACCTGGGATTTGAATTTACAACCTCTTGGTTCACTTTACTGCGATACTACTTCCTGCTACACCACCATGTCCGTGTCAGGTGTCAGTTAATCTGACTATTTGCTCATCATTGATTTTATTTACTTATTTCAGCAATTTAGGCCTTTCGGTATAGTTGTCTAATGTTGATGGGACATATTGGGGCGGCAGGTAGCCTAGTGGTTAGAGTCTTGGGCCCGTAACTGAAAGGTTGCCGCATTGGTACAAATCTGTCGTTCTGCCCCTGAACAAGGCAGTTAACCCACTATTCCTAGACTGTCATTGTAAATAAGAATTTGTTGTTAACTGACTTGCCTAGTTAAAAAACCTGTTATATTGATACTACTGAATCACTATGATCAATAAAATAGTTTTATTGTGAGGTGAGATTTACATTAAAATACATTCACCCTATTCCTAACCTCTATGAAGTTGTTTCAGATCTAAGTGTACCCTGGAGATATCCCTTATTGGGACAGTCGTTAGGGTGTTTGTCATTGGTGCTGGTGGCCTGGGTTTGAGACCTGCCAGAGTAATTACCCTACTCTCACTTTTTTTTAGCAATTTATGATCATGTCATTATTTGGCAACAGTTACAACACACCAATCTGATTGAATTAAAATGAGTTTCTTACTGAAAGATCGAAATCTCTAGGATTACCCCTTGAGCATGAATTATGACCACATTTCCACTACCTCTCATAAGTTATCAGTATTTATTAATTCTATATAGCTGAGTATCTCAAATAGAACTATGTATCATCTCTCACTCTCTCACTCTCTCTCTCTCACTCTCTCACTCTCTCTCTTTCTCTCTCACTCTCTCTCTCTCCCCGTCTCCCTCTATCTCTTTGGATCAGCTCTGAAAAAGATCTGATGTGTAAAGATCTGATGTGATTGGTCAAAATACCAATTAGTGGAAAAAATATCAAAATTGGGCTGCTTGTGTAAATGCTGATGTAATTAAAATCAGTTTCTCATTTAAAGATGGGAATCTGTAGGATTATAAATTATCAGCAATTATTAATTCTTTATAGCTGAGCATCTCTCCATCAACTTCCTGAAATCCACACCACATAACATGTGTATCATTAATAATTGATGTAGCAACTAAAGATTGCCCCTTTAAAATATTGTTATTTACCCAAATGTGAGGAAATACAGACATGCTACTGTACATTTCTGATATCCTAAGAATATGGCTACCATGTTCTGAGTATGTTTCAATCAGAACAGCAAAGCTACCACCTGGGCCATGTTTCGGCAAACAAATGAGGAATGTTACACATAGAAATGCAGTGATGAGAGCTGATGGGATTTCTAATCAGAGACACATGTTTGTTTGTTCTATAAGATGGTATATGTGGTGTGGATAGGGAGTTCTATTTGAGATACTCCGCTATCTATAATTCTACCGATTCCCATCTTTTAATGAGGAACTCATTTTAATTAGACCAGATAGTAACTGTTGCCAAATAATGACATTAACATGCACTGAGTGTACAAAACATTAAGAACACCTTCCTAGTATTTAGTTAAATTCGTCGGGGCATGGACCCTACAAAGTGTTGAAAGAGTTCCACAGGGATGCTGGCCCATGTTGACTCTAATGTTTCCCACAGTTTTGTCAAGTTGGCTGGATGTCCTTTTGACCATTCTTGATACACACGGGAATATGTTGTGTATGAAAACCCCTGCAGCGCTGCAGTTCTTGACACAAACCGGTGTGCCTAGCACCTTCTACCATACCCAGTTCAAAGGCATGTAAATCTTTTGTCTTGCCCATTTACCCTCTGAATGGCACACATACTCAATCCATGTCTCAAGATTAAAAATTATTATTTAACCCATAAGAGTCTAAACCATGTCTAAGCCGGGAGAAGTACAACAAATAAATATGTACAAAATATTTGATGAAACATTTTATTAGGCCTTACTGCTATTAACCATTCACTACATAGAAAAACATATTGCACTGCTAAAGGAAGTTTGTTCTGAAATCTCTATTATATATATATGAGAGATATAAGAAATATCCAAAAACAGTACATGCATTTAATTTTTGGCACTAAACAGTTTCAATATATACTGTACTTCCATTAATTTTTTCAACTGTTATCGAGGGACCTTCAGACGAGACATGTACGTGTTTGTGAGAATCTCACCTTTCCACAGATGGCTCATATTAGTGTGTAGCCCAAACTGTTTGGATGCTACAGACAGAAGTTGGCAGATCGGCTGTACAGACTTCAGACGAGTGTGGGGGTCGTACTATGTGACTTGTTAAGCACATTTTTACTCCTGAACTTATTTAGGCTGGCCATAACAAAAGGGTTGAATACTTATGTACTCAAGACATTTCAGCTTTTTATGAATTTGTAATAATTTCTTAAAACATAATTCTACTGTGAAATTATGGGGCATTTTGCGTCCATTTTAAATTCAGGCTGTAACAACAAAATGTGGAATAAGTCAAGGGTGTGAATACTTTCTGAAGGCACTGTACATATCTACCTCTATCACTCCAGGATCTCTGCATATTGTAAATATGGTATTGGAACTGACCCTGTACATACAGTAGCTTTTAACTTTCTTATGTTCTTATTTTTATTTCTCATGTGTTTAAGTTTCACTTATTTTTAGTGCTACATTGATATTGATTACCAGTGGAGGCTCCTCAGAGGAGGAAGGGGAGGAATATACTCAGTGAATATCATAAACATTAAAAACATTTTCAGATAAAACGATACTAAATATAATCACATCACAAAATAACTGATTAAAACACACTATTTTGCAAAGAAGGTCTACAATAGCCTCAACAGCACTCTGTAGGGTAGCATCATGGTGTAGCCGGAGGACAGTTAGCTTCCATCCTCCTCTGGGTACATTGACTTCAATACTAAACCTAGGAGGCTCATGGTTCTCACCCCCCTTCCACTGACACAACTTCCATGTGTATGCTTGTCATCTGAAAGGACTAGGGAGACTTTTAGGTAAAAAAAAAAGAAACGGAATAGAGCTAAGCACAGGCAAAATCCTGGAAGAAAACCTGGTTCAGTCTGCTTTCCAACAGATACTGGGAGATGAATTCACCTTTCAGTAGTACAATAACCTTAAACACAAGCCCAAATATACACTGGAGTTGCTTACCAAGATGACATTGAATGTACTGGACTGTACTACACAAAACATGAAACATGACATAACGCTGAACATTAATAGACAAGAACAGCTCAAGGACAGAACTACAAAGTACATTTATAAATGGCACACATAGCCTAGATACAGTATCAATACATACACTCTAAATATCTAGGTAATATAGGAGAAAGGCGTTGTGCCGTGAGGTATTGCTTTCTGTTTTTTTTTTACCAGGTTTTCTGTTCATTTGAGCAATATGAGAGTTAAGTTGGCTCTATATAATGCTGTACTGTTTCTTGTATTTGTGTGTGTGTCAGAGCTGTGTGTAAGTTGACTATGCAAAAATTTGGTATTCAACACATTCATGTTTCTTGTAACAATAAGAAGTGATGCAGTCAGTCTCTCCAACGTTTAGCCAAGAGAGACTGGCATGCATAGTGTTTATATCAGCCCTCTGATTACAATGAAGAGCAAGACGTGCTGCTCTGTTCTGGACCAGCTGCAGCTTAACTAGGTCTCTCTTTGCAGCACTGGACCACACGACTGGACATTAATCAAGATTAGACAAAACTAGAGCCTGCAGGACTTTGTGGAGTGTGGTGTCAATGAAGCAGAGCATCTCTTTATTACGGACAGACCTCTCCCCATCTTTACAATCATTTAATCTATATGTTTTGACCTCAACTTGTTCAACAGCCACACCATTCATTACCAGATTCAGCTGAGGTCTAGAACTTGATTTGATTTGTACAAAATACAATGCTTAGTTTTAGAGATTTTCAGGACCATTCTGTAATCCCCACATTAAGATGACTACCGTCATTCCTCATCCCATGCCACAATGAATACCACCCTGTAGCACCCACATCTGTAATCATGAAGTGCTTTGAAAGGCAACTCCATCATCCCAGACACCCTAGACTCACTCCAATTTGCATCCCGCCCCAACAGATCTACAAACAATGTAATCTTAATTGCACTCCACGCGGCCCTCACCCACCTAGATAAGAGGAACACCTATGTTAGAATACTGTTCATTGACTACAGCTCAGCGTTCAACATCATTGTCCCCTTTAAGCCCTTAGTGATTTGGACACAGAGGATCTTGAAACTCCCAACCCGCTCCACTGCAGCTCCATGGATGTGGATGGGGGGATGTTTGCCCCCTGTTTCCTGTAGTCCACGATAAACTGCTTGGTATTATTGACGTTGAGGGAGCTGTAGGCAATGAACAGCATTCTCATGTAACCAACTTTATATAGCCACCCAGAAGAAAGGCACATGGACACCCACACTTCAGGTTGGCGTTTTTATCTGCAGTAAAAGATATCAAACTGTGATGCCAGGCAGGACGGTCACAGCCACACGTTCACTGGTCAGGTAGGACACAAGATATTTTTTAAATAGGAGCAACAGTTATGATTCAAGCCCTCAATGTAAAGTGACATGAATACAGAGCAAGTACAACCATTTTTATATTAACCTTTTAAGGTAGTAAGAAAATAGCATAATAATTTTCAATCTGAAGACCTTTCGTATTGCCAACCTTACTACAATGACAGCAAATATTTTTATGAATTCGACAATACATAATGAAAGGAAACTTGATCAATATCACACCTTTTTCTGAAGTGAATGGTTTCACCCACTACGTTTTCACTTTGTCACACTCATATAGGTATTCCTCTTATCTAGGTGGTGAGGGCAGTGTGGAGTGCAATTGAGATTGCGTCGTCTGTGGAACTGGTATTCATTGTGGCAGGAAGCCTTAGACTTCTTGGGCTCAGGAATGATGGTGGTCATCTTAACGTGGGGATTACAGACTGGGACCATAAGAGGTTGAAATGTACCATGAATATGCCTGCCAGTTGATATGAGCATGTTCTGAAAACGCACCCTGGAATAACGTCCTGCCCCGCGGTCTTATAAGCATTGACCTGATTAAACAGGTCAATGCTTCGTATGAAAGAGTGGCATCGTTGGGCAGATCATGGCTGCCACATGTGACGGGTATCAGAGCCTGTGTAATATGATTCTGCCTTATTCATATATTGTCCTTTTGCTCGTTTGATGACTCTGTGGAGTTCATAGTGGGACTTCTTGTACCCGTAGCCTCAGGCTTGTCTGTGATAGGCCCAGTGTGAGGTAGCCCAGTGTGAGGTAGCCCAGTGTGAGGTAGCCCAGTGTGAGGTAGCCCAGTGTGAGGAAGCCCAGTGTGAGGTAGCCCAGTGTGAGGTAGCCCAGTGTGAGGTAGCCCAGTGTGAGGTAGTCCAGTTTGAGGTAGCCCAGTGTGAGGTAGCCCAGTGTGAGGTAGCCCAGTGTGAGGTAGCCCAGTGTTTATCACCTCTAGTGGAAAAGGAGACGTGTTGATGGAAGTTGGGCATTACGTGTCTTAGAGACACAGAATTAAAACCGCCAGCGACAAGAAAGGCAGCCTCCAGATTTAAGTTTTCCTGCTTGTTTATAGTTTGTTAAGTGCCAGCTTATTTTTTCTCCTGAGGTGGAATGTATACAACAGCTGAAAACTCCCTCGGGAAGTAGAAAGGTCAGCATTTCACCATCAGGTATTCCAAATCAGGTGAACAATGGGTTGAGACTTTCACTGTGCTTGAGTCAGAACACCATTTATTGTTGATGCAAATTGCAAAAAATATATATAGAAAGAAATATTGAATGTGAAGATGCCTATAAATCTAAATGTCCAAACATAGGCCTATTCCCTTTGTGTTTCCCACACTGTGTTTCTTTTTCGGAGGTCATGATGAAGTGACATTATATTATTTGAGCCATTGCAATGGCACTGAGGTCCCATTTGTATAATAGATAACATTTAATATTAACTACCACTCCATCTGTACACTGATGTAACCTTGTCCCCTTTAAGATGTCTAGTGATCTAATCAAATGCAATACCACTGATGGAAACATTCTCCTGTTCAGTGTTTACATAACTCACCCAGGTGGAGTGCAGCGACCATGTCACATAAGCAGCCGCGTTGATGTGAGGAAAGTGTTTCCCCCCTAATCTACATAATTTACCTGACTCAGTAAACATGTCAAATATGGATGCACCTCGTATTTACTTCAAAACGATGGTGTTTCTTCACCGGCTTTAATAAAGTAAAGACAGAAACAAGGAGATTTCTCTGGCTCCCCTCATGTTATTATTTCATCACTTGCAGAAGCTGAAGAGACGGTGTTGTTGGAGAGAGGGATGTGGGCTGAATTCACAACACCACCAGGCTTTGGTTTTAGATAGACACTGGGTGGGCATGAGTTTCATCAACTCTTTTGACGGATGTGTATTGACTTTGGTGCTCTATACCCAAACTACTGAGCTGAGTCGTTCTACTAGATATACTGGTACTGCACTGGCCTTGTTACGTATCCACCATAGTTGCTGGAAGAGTGCTGGTAAGGACAATGTGAAAGGAAAATATCTGGGCCAACACAGTATGGTTCGGGTCAGTACGTTAGTGTGAAAAGGGTAGGGTACACACACAAATAAACCTTGCCAGGAAGATGAGGCAGGGAGGAAATTGTCCCCACAGTCCTGTTGTGTCAGACAAGGCTCCTTGTCTGAGTCTATCCCAGGCCTCAGCTCATCCTCAACACGATCATCCCCAGTCATCAGGCCTTTAATGGGGACAGCCAGGTGCAAACAGCATGTAATACTGTTTATCACCCCAGGCATCTCCCATTTCCCCATCTCTCCGATTTTGATACGCAGTGTAGGACGGAAGCACAGATTTGAAGAAGCTGCAGCCTCCGGCGGTCACAGGTGGAGGCTGGGGAGAGAAGGCAGAACAATTAGGGAAGAGGGAGGAGAGAGGGAAAATAAGTATGTGCGCCGTTGCTCAGTGAAATGCTTACTGACACTAGTCAGTGTGTTGCTAGCACTTCCATGACTTCAGCTACCTGCCCTCTGGGAACCTTCAGAGCTCACTGGTCAGTGTGCTGCTAGCCCTTCCATGACTTCAGCTACCTGCCCTCTTGGAACCTTCAGAGCTCACTGGTCAGTGTGCTGCTGGGAACCTTCGGAGTTCAGAAGACGCTGAAGCTCCTTTATTTACTTTGCCAGTGAGTGATGAGCCTTTAGAGCAGGGGTGTGAAACTCATTCCACGGAGGGCCGAGTGTCTGCAGATTTTAGTTTTTTTCCTTTCAATTAAGACCTAGACAACCAGCTGAGGGGAGTTCCTTACTAATCAGTGACCTTAATTTATCAATCAAGTACAAGGGTGGAGTGAAACCCCACAGATACTCGGCCCTCCGTGGAGTTCGACACGTTCTTTAGAGCATAACCTGTATCCCATGACTCACACAGGTAGCCTGGCTAGCATCACGCCGCACGCTTAGTGAGGCGCTGATTTTTTGGATGCTTAGAGAGATAGAAAATAGGGCTTCACTGTTTGATCTGCTTCTCCTCTATTGAACGCTCTCAAAGCTCCAGATACCCATTTTTATCAACGCCGAAATCTCCTCCCCTCTAATTCCCTCCCTTTCTCATGAGATAGCCCCTCCCGGGACAAAGCGTCAACAGCATCAGGTCAGGCTCAAGGTTTTCTAAGCAGATTAGGGAGCCGCCTTTGCTAGAGAGTGCACACTGCCTCTGAGTTGTTATTCTCACCACTTCTACAATTATGTCCCCTTCAATGCAATTTCTGCCTACTATCGCGGTCTACTACAACCCATAGGGCGCTCATTTCCTCCCCGCAGCTAAACTTAACCTTCCACACTTGTATAATTATGTTTCCAGCAAGCAAACATTTCCTGATAGCAAACAGTTACTAATGAATCTCAACACTATTAGGGAAATTGAAGGAGAGCCAAGCAGCCAATGATGTTGGAGGGACTGTGCCTCCCTGCATCTTGGTTTTGTACCAGTGCCAGTGCTCTACTCTAACCATATAGCTGAGGAAGCTCTGAGTATGGATAAGCGCCAAGGTGTTTCACAACGCCCGGCCTCCTGGAGGGTTAGTAGTGGGTGCTGAGCCTCGATGCTGGGCTGGAGCCATTCCCACCTCCCACTCTATTGTTCTATTGTTGACTTTAATTGGCTCTGTTTTCCCCTTTCTCGCCTTCCTACCAGGTGCTCTGCTCCCAGCCTTTCTCATACGTCAGCTGTGTGTGTGTGCAGTGATGGAAAGCATGTGTTTGAAATACATATTTTAATTTCTTCACAGTATTTTGTATTACACTGGCCTGAACTACACTTCAATGTATTTGTTAACAAGATACTTTCGAAAGCTGTAATTTGTCTTTTCAAAATATATGTACTTATAGCCCTACATTGGTATCAAATGTCTGATGGCACTATGATGTGATAAAAACGTCTGCTAAACATTTGCAAAGCATGCAGAGTATTTCTCTAATGAGCTCCGCCCCGAAACAAAGGCCAATGACAATACCCAGTATGCTTTGCAGTTGTTCATTTTCACATAACATTTACGTTTTGGTCATTGAGCAGACGCTCTCATCCAGAGTGGCAATGCATTCAACTAAGGTAGATTAACAACAATATGTCATAGTCATAGCAGTTAGAAGTTTCTGTTACCAGTACTGAGAATGTTGTTGCTGTTCGGCCGGCTACTTGCAAATGTATTTTTGTATTTTAAAATACTAAATACATGGATTTGAATTAAATACAATAACATGAAAAAGTATCTTATTTTATTTGGATTAATTGGTCTTTAGTGTATTTTGTGGTTGTATTTATATGTTATTACATTTGTAATTTATGCCAGTGTGTGTCAGGAGGCTGGTAGGTGGACAGGCTCATTGAAATGGCAGGAATGGAATCAATGGAATGGAGTCAAACATGTGGTTTCCATATTTTTTACATGTGGTTTCCATATGTTTGATGTGTTTGATAACATTCAATGGAACGGAGTCTAACATGTGGTTTCCATATGTTAACAGAGTCTAACATGTGGTTTCCATATGTTAACAGAGTCTAACATGTGGTTTCCATATGTTAACAGAGTCTAACATGTGGTTTCCATATGTTAACAGAGTCTAACATGTGGTTTCCATATGTTAACAGAGTCTAACATGTGGTTTCCATATGTTAACAGAGTCTAACATGTGGTTTCCATATGTTTGTGTTTGATTACGTTCCATTTATTCCATTATATTGTACAGATAACTGCCAAAATAAAAGAAACACTTGATTAAAATAGGGATACATTGAAACCAGGTGCATCCACACAGGTGTGACTACTGAGTTAATTAAGCAATTAACTTCCCATTGTGCTTAGGGTCTCTTTGAAAGAGGGGTCTCAAAGAAGCATAAGGGATTTAAAGTGTGTGTGGATGTGTTTAACTGTACTTGGGGGAACCAGAAGGACCAGAAGGACCAGAAGGACCAGAAGTCCACACCAGAATAGTAAACAAACAACAATTGGACCAACTGGGGACATGTTGTTATTCACCACAAGGTCAAATGCTATTTCTAGGGGGTTTAGTGTTAAGGTTAGAATTAGGGTTAGGGTTAGAATTAAGTTAAGGGTTAGAGCTAGGAGCTAGGATTAGTTTTAGGGTTAGAGCTAGGAGCTAGGATTAGTTTTAGGGTTAGAGCTAGGAGCTAGGATTAGTTTTAGGGTTAGGGCTAGGAGCTAGAGTTCGGTTTAGGGTTAAGGTTAGGTTTTGTGGTTAATGTTAGCGTTAGGGGTTAGAGAAAATAGGATTTTGAATGGGACTGAATTGTGTGTCCCTTCAAGGTTAGCTGTACAAGACAGTGTTTGTGTGTGTGTGTGTGAGCGTGTGTGCGTGTGTGCGTGTGTGTGTGTGTGTGTGTGCGTGTGTGCGTGTGTGTGTGCGTGAGCGTGTGAGTGTCCGTGCGTGTGTGTGTGTGTGTGTGTCCGTGCGTGTGTGTGTGTGTGTCCGTGCGTGTGTGTGTGTGTGTGTCCGTGCGTGTGTGTGTGTGTGTCCGTGCGTGTGCGTGTGAGTGTCCGTGCGTGTGTCTCATTGTCAGGAGGAGTAAAACCCATCTCAGGAGAACCAGACAGATTATGTTACTGGGCCCCACAATTGAGCAGCCGCAGTCTACAGTATATGCCTTTGTACCAGGATTGCTACTGCATTGTTCTTCTGCTTTTATGTTCCATTTGAGGAACACATCCTTCTAGCGTACTCATCCTGGCCTGAGAATTCTCCCCAATAAATCTTTTCATGCTTATTGCATTGTGTAAATTTCATGCTAGAAAAATATATGGGATGAAATGAAATGGGAATGAAGACGCGATCACCAATCGCCTCTGGATTAATAATTGTATATTTTTCATCAACAAGTTCATTGATTACCACCAGTTGATTGACATATGACAAAATGCTTAAAGGAGCTGAAAGTAACATTCCCACCTGCAACTAGCACCAAATGTCAATTACATACCGTTAATAGCAACTAGCACCAAATGTCAATTACATACCGTTAATAGCAACTACACCAAATGTCAATTACATACCGTTAATAGCAACTAGCACCAAATGTCAATTACATACCGTTAATAGCAACTACACCAAATGTCAATTACATACCGTTAATAGCAACTACACCAAATGTCAATTACATACCGTTAATAGCAACTAGCACCAAATGTCAATTACATACCGTTAATAGCAACTACACCAAATGTCAATTACATACCGTTAATAGCAACTAGCACCAAATGTCGATTACATACCGTTAATAGCAACTAGCACCAAAAGTCAATTACATACCGTTAATAGCAACTAGCACCAAATGTCAATTACATTCCGTTAATAGCAACTAGCACCAAATGTCGATTACATACCGTTAATAGCAACTAGCACCAAAAGTCAATTACATACCGTTAATAGCAACTAGCACCAAATGTCAATTACATACCGTTAATAGCAACTAGCACCAAATGTCAATTACATACCGTTAATAGCAACTAGCACCAAATGTCAATTACATACCGTTAATAGTAACTAGCACCAAATGTCAATTACATACCGTTAATAGCAACTAGCACCAAATGTCAATTACATACCGTTAATAGCAACTAGCACCAAATGTCAATTGCATACCGTTAATAGCAACTAGCACCAAATGTCAATTACATACCGTTAATAGCAACTAGCACCAAATGTCAATTACATACCGTTAATAGCAACTAGCACCAAATGTCAATTACATACCGTTAATAGCAACTAGCACCAAATGTCAATTGCATACCGTTAATAGCAACTAGCACCAAATGTCAATTACATACCGTTAATAGCAACTAGCACCAAATGTCAATTACATACCGTTAATAGCAACTAGCACCAAATGTCAATTACATACCGTTAATAGCAACTAGCACCAAATGTCAATTACATTCCGTTAATAGCAACTAGCACCAAATGTCAATTACATTCCGTTAATAGCAACTAGATGTTGCTCCTTTAAAATCTAAATGTTATTCGGATGCTCGGATGATTGACATCCGAATAATATCTGAATAAATTAATAGAACACACTTCAACCAACTACCAACACAACAGCCAATATTGACCTGGTTTATGATAAAAGTTTAATGAAGAGAACAACTACAAAATGGATATATTTAAATATTTTATCTGTGGTGGGGAGGGGGTAGGTTGGTTGTGTGTGTGTGTGTGTGTGTCTGCATGCGTGCGTGCATCTGTGTGTGTGTGTGTGTGTGTGTGTGTGTGTGTGTGTGTGTGTGTGTGTGTGTGTGTGTGTGTGTGTGTGTGTGTGTGTGTGTGTGTGTGTGTGTGTGTGTGTGTGTGTGTGTGTGTGTGTGTGTGTGTGTGTGTGTGTGTGTTGGGGTTGAAGGGGAAACAACACAGAGCCAGGGATATCATTTTAATTCATTTTATTGCCTTTCCATTGCGGTCCCCTCGGCCTCTGTCTGTCTTTATTACTAATGTTGTTATTGTATTCGCTGGGTGTCTTCAGCCTTTCCCTCCTCAGCTCCATGGAAATTGAATCTCCTCTCTGGTGGCGCAGAGGTAAGCAGTTCCGTTCCTAATGGGTTGAATGCATATTGAATGCTCCAGTTGCTGCTCGGGGTAGGTGCAGCTTAGCCAAGGAATTAGACCACTGGCTTTAAAAATGAGAGAGAATGGAGCCTAAACATAAAGATATCCCTCTCTCTCCATCTCTTGCTTACTCTTCTTCTCTGCATCTCCATCTCCCTCTTTCTCTTTTGATTTTTTGATCTGATGTGTAAAGATCTGATGTGTAAAGATCTGATGTGTAAAGATCTGATGTGTAAAGATCTGATGTGATTTGTCAAAAGACCAATTAGTGGAAAGAATATTAGAATTGGGCTGCCTGTGTAAACAAAGCCTTCATCTCTCCTTCCCTCTCTGTCTCATGGAGCTCGAATAGAAAAAAACTCCCTTTCTTCCTCTCTCTCGCTTGCTCACTATTCATCTCTGTCTCCCTCCCTCACTTCCTCTACCTCTCTCCTCCTCTTCCTGTCTCTTGGAGCTTGAATAGAAAAAGCTCCCTCTTTTCCCCTCTTCTTCTCTCCTGCTTTCTCGCTAGTCTTTTCAAAGCAATCAGGTGCTATTTTCTCTCAGGCGTGCCAGTTGAATTGACTGACCATGATTGTATAGTCTAGAATTATGCTACATTAAGCTAATCAATGGGAAATGTAGGAGAGTCATGATATACTGTACATGAAAAAAGCCTCTATTTTAATGCATTGATTTATCAATTGAGTCCAGGTCGGCATGGTGGGTCTACAAATTATGCAGTTGTCTGGAGACTCACAGAACCAGATGAATAGATAGAGACACCATGGCAACAGTTCCCTGAATGTCTTCTGGTCCCAGTACATTGATAGAGACACCGTGGCAACAGTTTCCTGAATGTCTTCTGGTCCCAGTACATTGATAGAGACACCATGGCAACAGTTTCCTGAATGTCTTCTGGTCCCAGTACATTGATAGAGACACCATGGCAACAGTTTCCTGAATGTCTTCTGGTCCCAGTACATTGTGCTCGTCATGCTTCTTCTTCTATCACCTACTCTCCTGCTCATTACAGGGTAACAATTGCACTGTGACAAGCCAAGCTTCATGTACTTCTTCAAATTACATTAAACTCAGTGAATGTACTGCTGATATCCATGGAAAGAGAGAGAAAGGTTGAAATCTTGCTTTTTCTCTCTCTCTGTCTGTCTCGTCTCTGTCTGTCTAAACAAATAAATCAAATAAAATATTCATTTTCGTAGGAGATACTGTACATCTTTTCTCCCTTAAGCAGTCTGTCTGTCTGTCTTTCAATTAGTCGGTCTGTCCATCCATCTTTCCGTCAGTCAGGTGAACTGTCTCCCAGCCAGCCATGGCATTGGAAGAGCTGGAGAGCTGTGGACATCACACACTCGATATGTGTCAGAGGCTGCAGGACACCTTCTAATGAGATCAGTAGGGAGCAGAGCGGAGGGGCCTCTGGAAGAGAGGAAGGAGGGAGGAAGGAGAAACTCTGTGCCAGGGAGAAATTAGTGTATGGGGAGTAGACAGATGGACAGGCACTGCACCCCCAGTGCTGTCTGGAAGTAAAAAGGGAGAATGGATTGGAATTAATAGGAACTTACAGTACAGAGAGAGATAATGGTAGTTATACTGTTAACAAGAACGGTATCATGATTGCCTGGAGAAAACGGTTGTCTAGTGTTGGTGCATCTTTGCTTGTCAGAGAACGATAATGTATGCCTTTGCAGTATTTTTTTTTACCTTTGTTTTACTAGGCAAGTCAGTTAAGAACAAATTCTTATTTTCAATGACAGCCTAGGAACAGTGGGTTAACTGCTTTGTTCAGGGGCAGAACGACAGATTTTTACCTTGTCAGCTCGGGGATTCGATCCAGCAACCTTTCGGTTACGGGCCCAACACTCTAACCACTGGGCTACCTGCCGCCCCGTATGGCTGTCATTAGTTGTCTGAAAACAACTAGTAGTTATACACTCAAAGGATCTGACATACATTTATATGGGCCGAGACATATGTGGGTTTTAAACATATTAATATTAAACATATTAATATTAAACATTTCAAACATGCTTCATTTTCAAACATCTACATCTTCAACATGTGAAATCAGAATGGACTGTATTAAACCCATATCCTCAGGGGTTGGTGGGTGTAAATGCCCAGATGGACGTTTCAGAGGTATATGACACCTGCCATAACCTCTGGTGAGTGAAGCTTTTTGTACGGTGCCCATATTAGGAAGCCTCAGACTGAGCAGAAGTTATTTCATTCTCAGTATGAGTTGATGCTGTCCTAATATGGACACCATATGTCAGTGTTATTCAAGCGTCAGAGATGCGTTATCCCCCTGTGTGGGATTCTCTGATAATCGAGTAGGCCTTGCAACGAAGGTCCTAGCCTTTGCGTCATTGAACCAGGTGCTTGAGTTGAGAGCACCACCAGTCCGATGGCTGAATACAATAAAGAAGCCGAGAACAAAAGAGCAACACATCGTATTGGATTTAATCTTCGTAAGAGCTTTTTCTGACGAAGGCCTTGAGGCCGAAACCTAAAGCTTAATAAAGAGCAGTGATACTAGGAAGAGCAGTGTGCGGGTTTATTTTTTCTCTCATGTTATTCAATTGTCACCATGCACCTGTAACAAAGACAGCTCAAATGTGCGAGTGCCTTTTTGAATG
This sequence comes from Thymallus thymallus, assembly GCA_023634145.1. Taxonomy (NCBI): domain Eukaryota; kingdom Metazoa; phylum Chordata; class Actinopteri; order Salmoniformes; family Salmonidae; genus Thymallus; species Thymallus thymallus. The sequence continues at coordinate 2,224,042 of CM042390.1, read as the reverse complement.
TTGAATCATATTTTTCTACAAAACGTACTACAAAACGTAGAAATGCGCCATTTTCACATATGTTGATGTTGGGGTGGTGCTGGAGATGAGGAATATGAAGTTGATACATTTTGAAATTTCCCTTAAATGAAGACTGGATGGCTCTGACTCTCCCTCTTGCTGAGTGTATGGGAAAAATCAATCGCCATAATAATCTGGTGTTAGTGCTGTGCTTAATTTTCAATTATTAAAACGCAGTAATTAATGGATATTATTTTATATTCTCAGGTGTGAGAGCATTTTATATTCTCAGGTGTGAGAGCATTTTATATTCTCAGGTGTGAGAGCATTTTATATTCTCAGGTGTGAGAGCATTTTATATTCTCAGGTGTGAGAGCATTTTATATTCTCAGGTGTGAGAGCATTTTATATTCTCAGGTGTGAGGGTGATTGTATTCTCAGGTGTGAGAGCATTTTATATTCTCAAGTGTGAGAGCATTTTATATTCTCAGGTGTGAGAGCATTTTATATTCTCAGGTGTGAGAGCATTTTATATTCTCAGGTGTGAGAGCATTTTATATTCTCAGGTGTGAGAGCATTTTATATTCTCAGGTGTGAGGGTGATTGTACTCTCAGGTGTGAGAGCATTTTATATTCTCAGGTGTGAGAGCATTTTATATTCTCAGGTGTGAGAGCATTTTATATTCTCAGGTGTGAGAGCATTTTATATTCTCAGGTGTGAGAGCATTTTATATTCTCAGGTGTGAGGGTGATTGTAGTCTCAGGTGTGAGAGCATTTTATATTCTCAGGTGTGAGGGTGATTGTACTCTCAGGTGTGAGAGCATTTTATATTCTCAGGTGTGAGGGTGATTGTACTCTCAGGTGTGAGAGCATTTTATATTCTCAGGTGTGAGGGTGATTGTACTCTCAGGTGTGAGAGCATTTTATATTCTCAGGTGTGAGGGTGATTGTACTCTCAGGTGTGAGAGCATTTTATATTCTCAGGTGTGAGGGCGTTTGTACTCTCAGGTGTGAGAGCATTTTATACTCTCAGGTGTGAGGGCGTTTGTACTGTCAGGTGTGAGGGAATATTCTGATGGCGTTTTTTGGTTCCCTTAGTTCCCTTCAAGTGAGCTCCAAGTAATCCCAACCAATAAATTCCTGCCATGTCTTTATGAGGGAGAGACTTAGAGCAGAAGCACCACAGTTGTCACCATTGAGAGCAGGGGTTTCCGTGTGTGCCCGTCGCGGTGACTGGTTCACTCTAACGTATTTGATAGAGACAGTTTCCACTCCCTGGGGAGTCTCCGTGGTGGTTCAGGCCTCGGTTAATGCAAACACAATGCCTTATAGGATATTGTTGTGTTTTGAATGGGACTGAATAATGAAATGGATATGTAATATCTACCTGTTACACTCTCCCGTCTCTCACCACAGTGGTTGAGACTAAATCGATGAATAAATCTGCCTCTGCTGCCTGGTATATATGCTGATAAATCCATAGTTGGAGATGTGGAGACTTGGGAATCAGCTTCATGCCTAAGACGGTTCTGTTCTAACAACATTTTACATTGTAAATCTAAATGTAAGAAAAACAAAACATTTCTACAAAAAATATATTTATTCAAATTGGTAACACCAAACTAACAACAGAATTGACAATAGAAGTAGTAACAGTTAACACATATGTAACCAAATAAGAGCATCATAGTCCCGTGTAGCTCAGATGGTAGAGCATGGTGCTTGCAATGCCAGTGTTGTGGGTTTGATTCCCATGGGGGACCAGTATGAATGTGTATACACTAATGAACTGTAAGTCACTCTGGATAAGAGTTTCTGCTTAATGACTTAAATGTAAACAGTAGTTTACAAACTATACTGAACAAAAATATGAACACAACATGGAAAGTGTTGGTCCCATATTTCATGAGCTAAAGATCCCAGAAATGTTCCATACGCACAAAAAGCTTATTTAAAAAGAATAATAATAATGTTTACATCCCTGTTAGTGAGCATTTCTCCTTTGCCAAGATAATCCATCCACCTGACAGGTGTAGCATATCAAGAAGCTGATTAAACAGCATGATCATTACACAGGTGCACCTTGTGCTGGGGACAATACAAGGCCACTCTAAAAGGTGCAGTTTGTCACACAACATAATGCTAAAGATGTCTCAAGTTTTCAGGGAGCGTGCAATTGGCATGCCGTCCACCAAAGCTGTTGCCAAATTATTGAATGTTAATTTCTCTGCCTCCAGTGTTGTTTTAGAGAATTTGGTCGTACGTGTAACCACGCCAACCCAGGACCTCCACATTCAGCTTCTTCACCTGCAGGATTGTCTGAGACCAGCCACCCGGACAACTGATGAAACTGTGGGTTTGCACAACTGAAGAATTTCTGCACAAACTGTCAGAAACCATCTCAGGGAAACTCATCTGTGTGCTCGTCATCCTCACCAGGGTCATGACCTGACTGCAGTTAAGCGTTGTAACCGACTTCAGTGGGACAATGCTCACCTTCGATTGCCACTGGCACGCTGAAGATGTGTGCTCTTCACAGATGAATCCTGGTTTCACCTGTGCAGGGCAGATGGCAGACAGCATGTATGGCCTTGTGTGGGCGAGTGGTTTGCTGATGTCAAAGTTGTGGTATGGGCAGGCATAAGCTACGGACACAATTGCATTTTATCGATGGTAATTTGAATGCACAGAGATACTGTGATGAGTCCTGAGGCCCATTGTTGTGCCATTCATCTGCCACCATCACCTCATGTTTCAGCATGATAATGCACGGCCCCATGTCGCAAGGATCTGTACACAATTCCTGGAAGCTGAAAATGTCCTAGTTCTTCCATGGCCTGCATACTCACCAGACATGTCACCTATTGAGCATGTTTGGATGCTCTTAATCTGGATGTATGACAGCATGTTCCAGATCCCACCAATATCCAGCAACTTCACACAGCCATTGAAGAGGAGTGGGACAACATTCCACAGGCCACAATCAACAGCCTGATCAACTCTATGAGAAGGAGATGCTGGTTACACCAGATACTGACTGGTTTTCTGATCCACGCCCCTACCTTTTTTTAAAGGTATATGTGACCAACAGATGCATATCTGTATTCCCAGTCACGCAAAATCCATAGATTAGGGCCTAATTTATTTATTTAAATTGACTGATTTACTCATATGAACTGTAACTCAGTAAAGTCTTTGAAATACCTGCATGTTGTGTTTTTGTTCAGTTTATATTGTGTGCCTGTTTGTGGGGAGTGTGGGGGAGAGTGAGACAAAAAGAGAGAGGGAGATCGAGTTAAAATTGGGATTGGGTACAATCCTAGATCTATGATTACGGGGTAAGGGGGTTCAGACGCGGTGAAACACACAATGGGACAGTTGGGCAGGTAAGCATCTAGGAGAGACAAGTCAGCGCAAAATCAGGTTTTTCTCATGGGGCTCCGTAACAGTCCTCCTCAGTTCTGATTGAACAGCTCTTCTCACCCTTGTGTTTGTGTGTGTGTGTGTGTGTGTGTGTGTGTGTGTGTGTGTGTGTGTGTGTGTGTGTGTGTGTGTGTACTTACCTCATTAGAAGTCTTCATTCAAACTCAGTGGGCAATGTAGGGGTTGAGAACAGCTGGCTTCCTCTGGGCCACCTTATTATGTCCCATCTTCAGGGTATATCATCTTTGTTCCTTGTGACGCAAACATTCTTGACCATTGCTACTCTCCCTTCCAAGACAGCTACAAGGCCGGGGTAGGCAAGTCAGTTAAGAACAAATTCTTATTTACAATGATGGCCTACCCCGGCCAAACCTGGACGACGCTGGGCCAATTGTGTGCCGCCCTATGGGCCGGATGTGATACAGCCTGGATGAACTTGTCCATTCCCTTTATTCTGAAGAAGGCCATTGATGGCCGAAACGTCAATCTTTTAAACTTTCTTAACTCTACAGGATGGTGTCCCGCCCTCGGGACAGTTGAGCTAACGTGGGCTAATGTGATTAGCATGACGTTGTAACAAGATAATTTCCCAGGACATAGACATATCTTATATGGGCAGAAAGCTTAAATTCTTGTTAATATAACTGCACTGTCCAAATTATTATGGATTGTGATACAGCCTGGCTATGTAGCCCAGTGGTAGTCTTTTGGCATAATGGACCTTAAAATAAGCTTCAAAGTAACACGACCCAGGATATGCCCCAGACGCAGACGCAGGAGATGGAAAGTTCAATGTACAGAGTAGTTAATTAAACCACAGGAGGCAGGCAAAAGGCAGGTTGAGGACAGGCTGAGGTTCATAACCAGGTCAGAGTCTGATAGGTACAGGACAGCAGGCAGGCTCGGGGTCAGGACAGGCAGAAATAGGTTGGAATCGGGAGAACTAGAAAACAGAGACTAAAGAGAACAGGAGTATGGGAAAAACACGCAGGCAGGCTGATGAGACAATACGAACTGGCAACAGACAAATGGAGAACACAGGTATAAATGCACAGGGGATACTGGGGAAAAGGAGCGACACCTGGAGTGGGTGGAGACAATCACAAGACAGGTGACACAGATCACACAAAGAGATTCTGGTCTATTATTTCAGTTGTTTGGTCATACACCTAAGGCAACAAGCTCAAATTATTTATCCACAGGTTTAGCCAACTGTTCACATTTCCTGGTCCTCAGTGCATGGGTCTCTCTTACAGTTGTCAAAACTCTCCGGGAGAGGTGACACCTCGCCCGTCTCCGGTGAAAAAGAGTAACCTAGCCTTAGAAAAAGGAGGGAAGAAGAACAACCTTTAACTCATGAGTTCTATATTGTCCATTGTCCTGTATTCCAAAACGTTTGCCTGTTATGCCGACAAAAGTCAAGTCCATTTGCGACCAGGTGTGCAACTTTCCCTGGGGATATGTCCCCCGCACATTCTGAAATTGCATTTTTGTCCCCCCCCAGTTTTATTATTGGAATGTGATACAAAACAAGGCCCCGATGTGCTTTGCCTCTGAACGGTCTGGTAGCCAATTTGGAGTGTTTACCCAACTGGATTTAGGAAAACCCGAACACCACAGACTGGGCTGAGAGTCCAACTTTTTTTAAAGGCTTGAAAGAATCACGGGTCGCGGGTTGTGGTTTTTTGGGCTTGTTTTAAAAAATATGGTCGCTTGTTAGGAAAACCTGACAAGCTACTTTTTTACATTTTTTTCCCGGAGAGTCTCAGTATTCACTGGTAATTGACGAGAGCACAGACGTTTCTGCAGTAAATCAGTAGTACGTTACTTCAGTGTGAGAAGTGTGTAGGCATCGGAACCGATGGCTGTAGTGTCGTGGTTGGAAGGAAAAAGTTAATACTCACCTTCTCAAAAAGAACTGCTTAAGTGCGTGTGTCATTCCATTCAACTTTGTGCCAGCAAAGCCGTTGAAACACTGCCTTGAGTTTTTAATTTCACACTCGCACAACTGGTTTTCTCACAGTGCACTGAGGCGTAGAGAATATGCCAAAATCTACCAATTAATCAATACCGGTGAAACGCCACTGATGCTAGTACAGCGTTCAGGTACTAGATGGTTCTCCATACATGACCCTGTTTGTGTGTAATAGGGCAGTGGGACGAGCTTAAGTTACATTTCCAGCTGTGCAAAGATGCAAAACGATGCTATGATTGCAGAGGAGCTCTACCAGATGTACTGTGATCCAGTGAACAAACTGTAGCTGGAGATTCTCATGTCCATCTTACGCAAGTTTTCTAGAGTCAACAAGTTGTTCCAACTCGAAACTGGCAATGCTTTCAAAATGCTGGACTGCCTACAGTAATTTTTTTGTACACTTATCCCAAGAGTAATTACACCCAGCGCCATTCCTCCATCCGATTCCAAAGCCCATCGGTGATTCTATCACATTACAAACCCCAGTTAGTATCCATGCTGAAAATGTACACAGGAAAATGTTTTCCAGGAGTGGAAAACAAAGGATGACTGTCAAGCAGAACTGTTCTGGGTGGAAGTTCTGAACTACAAGGACAGCAGTGGGGAGTAGCATTTTAAAGATCTGGCCCTGTTTGCGCTGTCCCTTCTCGCAATGCCCCTGAACAACGTCGACGTTGAAAGTTTTTTTTCCGCAAATTAACCATGTGAAATCCAAACTGAGGAACAGAATTGGCCAAAAGATTCTCAGTAGTGTACTGTGCGTTCGCTACGGCCTACGAAGACTAGGGATTTGCTGCAAGGACTTTGTCCCAAGCAAGAGATGTTGCAGCGCTTCAATGTTGGGATCTACAAAGATGGAGAGGAGACAGGGGACACGATGGATGGTGCAAGGGAGGAGAGGGATGACCTTTTATAAGGTATACATAATACAAATTATAGAAATATATATTATTACAGGTTATAACAAAAACAAACATGACATACTCATATATAGCCTACTAATAGTAGTTACATATGGTTCTAATGTATTTTATTATGAATATGTTGCTATGTTATGCACTCCTCCTTAGTGCTCCCGTCCTTTACTCCTCTCATATTCTGCTCGCAGGTGATCAGAGATGAGTGGATAGTGCCTGCCCTCCCTATACACTTTGCTGATTTTTTGATTAGCTTGTTGATGTTAAAATAAATGTTTTTGCTTTTCAAACTCTGAGTGGTTTCAGTTTAATATGTTGCAGGCTCATTTATTGACCGTAACAGGCTATAATAATATTGGGCTTGTTTTTTAAGCTGCGGTTGCTTATTTGTCTCGCGGGAGTTGGCAACACTGCTGACAGGCTGAGTGAAGGCAAGGCTTCTGGAAGGCACCAGCATGGGACGGCATAGTTCAGTGTACTTGTTGTGCTCTTTCACCGAGTTGTAAAAGGAATAGAAACTAGTATTGTAATTGACTTTTGCATGTACCGTTAGAAACTAGTATTGTAACTAGTATTGCATGTACCGTTAGAGACTAGTATTAGAGATGGCCAAAAGTTGGCTTACATTAGCTATTATTTTTGTCTCAATCAAACCAGACCTGAATCAAACGATGAAACTATCGGACAAACGATTGAAGATTGATTTTCTGGTGTTTTTTCAGTGCAATGTGAGTTGTATTACGCAGATATGGCTACTGAACTGGAGGCAGCGAGAATGATGACCGCGACACTAGAATAGTCCTATACGATGTAGCCTACCTTTTAGGAGGACGATTTGCAGGCAGAGACAAATAAATGGATACTTATCCATACTTATTAAAAAAGTAAAGGCTCTTTTCCTTTTCAATCATGATTACATATTTTGATTGCGCTTTGACTCACGTTGTTTGAGCACCTGCCACTTCTTTCCATGATCAATATGTACTTACAGACCACCGTAGTAAATTAACTGCTACGTGATTCTCCGCCCATGTAGACAGCCTACTCTATTTCAACACATACTAGGAGCACTTGAACTCATGCCCAATTTGAAGAGGTAGGCTACTGAAGTTGAGGCAGACATTTCTGCATGTGTTAGTAGTGTGAAACATACAGTTGAAGTCTTAGCCAACTCGGTTTTTCACAATTCCTGACATTTATTTCTAGTAAACATTCTCTGTTTTAGGTCAGTTAGGATCACCACTATTATAAGAATGTGAAATGTCAGAATAATAGTAGAGAGAATGATTTATTTCAGCTTTTTTTTATTTCATCACATTCCCAGTGGGTCAGAAGTTTATATACACTCAATTAGTATTTGCTAGTATTGCCTTTAAATTGTTTAACTTGGGTCAAACGTTTCGGTTAGCCTTCCACAAGCTTCCCACAATAAGTTGGGTGAATTTTGTCCCATTCCTCCTGACAGAAATGATCTCTGTCGGTCCTGCAGGCATCCCGAGGGAATGCAGCCCTTTAGTGCTCATTATGTCTTAGCAGGATCAGATGGTGACAGGTTTCCCAGCAGGGTAAGACAGCCAGGGAAGACCAGTCTACGTGAATTATACAATGTTCCATCTTGAATTGATGGGTAGACCTACAGTAGCTACAGGACAGCAGTTTAAGCTTAAAGCTACAGTCTGTGATCTGGGAGTAATTGTAATTTCAATTATTGATTCTATTCTTGGATAATATAATGTATAAATGTACACCAAGGTAATTCTTTTTCATGCCTCATCTTAGGAGGATCAGATGGTGACAGGGGTCTCAGCAGGGTCAAGCAGTCAGGGAAGACCAGTCTGTGACAGAGGTCAAGTGAATTTTTGCAGATACAACACTTTATTCACTCGGTCCATTAAACACTGGACAAACCAGATGCTATTTTAAGTCTGATAAACCTCCAAAGTTGGTTTCTAAACTGTATCAAATGTTGATGGAGGCTTTTTCCAATGACACAAAACATGTAAAAACAACAATGTGAGGTAGACCTGGGAGACGTTATTTTGGATGATGAATGGATACAGATATGTTGGAATGCCCAGTCATGTTCATATCATCTCAGACATAAATTACTGCAGTTTAAGACCATCCATAGAATGTACTATATGCCAGTGAAACTGACTATCATGCACTCAGGAATTGTATTATTCTGCTGGAGGTGTAACACACAAAACGGGACATATTTGCATATATTGTGGTCTTGTGAAGGCTGGGCTGAATTCTGGCAAAGAGTATGTTCTTTTATCTCAGCATATCTACAGATTCTCCCTGTTTTTGTTTGCTTGGAAATGTTGATACTGGAGACTGCTATCAGAAGAATCTGTGTCACCCAGCATTTATAGTGGCTAATAAATGCATTGCCATTAAAAGGAAGGTTGGTTATCCTCCCACAATGGATGGACGAAATGTAAAGTTATGTATCACTGGATTTGTTTTAAGATTATGGGTAGGGCTGGGCGGTATACCGTATTCGCTATTGATGCAGGTACTGGTTTGGGTTTTTACTTTACCTTCTATACCGGTATTTGAATGCTTGGTTTGTTAAATGTGATACTCCATGTATAATGTCAATGTTTCTAGTTTACTTCTCTACTTGAGTCATCTCTCTCCACTCTTTTCTCTCCATGCTGCTTTCCACACAGACCTAGCCACGCCCCCTGTCACTCAAGGAGCGCATTAGTTGTTCCTCGACCCAAGACACTTGTGTTCAGTCTGCATGGACACTAGTCCGGTGTGAAATCATCCAAGAGGTCAAAGAAAGTCAGGCATTCAGTGTTCTGGCTGATGAAACAACTGACAACTGTCACTGATCCTAAGATATTACTGTAATAGAACAGTGCATGAGAGCTTTTAACACGTTCAACAACGCCATCTTGTAGGGCAGGGCGATGTGATGGGGCGTCAGTAATGAGTGGAAAACATTCTGGTGTATCTGCGCGTATAAAGGAAATTGCAAAACATATGTTCTATGTGCACTGCAATGCACATTGCCTCAACCTAGTACTTGTTGATACTGTCAAGGCTCTTACGTTCACCACAAGTGGCTAGTTGTACAGAAAGAAATGTATGGAGGTCAGCCAAGGGAGCTTCAAAAGCTCAGTGACAACACTGATGGACAGACTACCCGCTGTACTCTGTGTCCTTTTTAATCCCTGTCATATGAAGAGAAATATTGAAGATAAATAATAGATAAAACGTATCAGTACTCATCGGCCATTGGACATAAACATTACACAACAAGTTGGAAATTCAACAATGAGTGGTTTGGAAGGAATCAGTGACAGTGGCTAACTGCATGCATTGCAAAGCAATCAATATCCTGCTATTCAGTGGAGTGGCTAAGTGGTCCCAAATCTGGGATTAAGGGTCTCTTTTCCAAGTTTAAAATGACAGACATTCAACATTGGCCATGCTGTCAATGAAGCATGATTTGTGGTGCGCTCAAAACAAATGTTAATTCGGAACTGTGAAAACTTTAGTTCAAGACAACTGGGAAGTCTGGAATAAACTAGCTCCGACTGGGAAAATATGTTTTGAACGGTCATCCTCATGATCCATCATGATTCAACCTTTTTTTTTTTTTTTTTCAGTTGTCTTGAAAGCACCATAAATCCAGAGAATGCCAGACTTTGAACAAAATTTGCCCACGAAAGACCACTGCGCCACCTTCCTGTTCAAGTGAGCACATCACAATAAGGTGAGTCCAAACATGTCTTGTATGCTGCTGCATAAATGATGTAATATGCCAGCTAGATATGTACTGTATACTGTAGCTAAGAAAGTAATACTAAGTATGTTGTATAGTAAGCTGTTAGTAGCCCATGTGCCACAACCTAATAATTGGGTATATTTTCACCTCTTAATTTCGCCTGACTTGGTGGTGCACATGTAGCCTATAACCTGTTTTAGAGAAATGTAATCATCGAATATTGTAAGAGTTTTCATTGTCTGCTTATATTCCCCCTTTATTTATCCTACTGTTCTGACTTGGTGTTCAGGGAGAACACTGTAAGAACGGCCCCTTATGCCATAGTTTGTACATCTCAATTGTCATTAGAAACCACATTTGTTTAAGCAAGTCTGCCATATCAGTTATGTTTTTTTAAAAGGCAGTAAATGAGGCTGAATGAACTGTTCCTCTGCCAGACAAGGCTCTGCTGATAGCCAGGTGTAGCAGTGATAAGGTGTTGGGACTGATTTCGGGACAGCTTTATGAAGGACCTAACAGTTTTGGGCACACATTTCTTTCTCTCTGTTATGGTGCAGTGAATGTATTGCTTAGTGTTGTGTTGTGCTGTGCTGTATTGTGTTGTGTTGTGCTGTGTTGTGGCTTTGCTGGAATGCATCCCACTTATTTTATTTTTCCCACCATGATTTACTTGCTAAAATCCCACTGCATGAGGGTTAAGTAATGTTCACCAGTTGGCAATGTGTTTTTATTGTTCCACCAAATTGCACAAAGAACTGCAGAAACACTACGTATTTTGGTCCGTAGACGAAGTTGAATAGTGTTAGGAATATTTATGGAGGGCAGGTAGTCTAGCGTTTAAGAATCCCCTAGGTAAAAAATGTGTCAATGTGCCCTTCAGCAAGGCACTTAACCCTAACTGCTCCTGTAAGTCACTCTGGATAAGAGCGTCTGCTAAAATGTAAATGTAAATCGTGTAGCCAGTAAAAAGTGCTTTATTTGACTTAATAAATTGTAATACGTGCATTATACTGTGAGGTTGCCTCTTTATATAGATCTCTTTTCTCAAATTACATAGTGTTCCCATTTGTATTCCTAGTGTTCCTAGGTATTGCTAATCAAGTTCTGCACAAACATACATTAATGAAGCAGACAGATGATCGTATTCACATTTACATATATTATTAGAATATGACTTACGATTCGGTATTAATATCAGTGATGTAATGGTAGGTAGGTAATGGGTAAACTATAAACTCCAGTGATCAAGATAAGATGAACAACCACCGATATCAATTAATAAGTATTACATTTTATTTACTGTATTGTTTGCATTTTGATAGCATTTTAATTTTGTCCGGCATCTTGCAAAGACACTATCAGCAGCATCTCGAGTTGCCTACTTGAGCCGACTGCGAGATGGGGTTGTTTGTTTCACTTCTCAGGCCCACGAGTTAGCCGTCTGAGAGAGTGGTGAATGTGCTGCTAAAAAGGCAGCTCGGGGGCAGGCGAACATAACGAACAACCACACTGTTCATGATTCCACAGGTTCGTAAAGAGGCAGGTGCGATTATAGTCAGATCAAGAATATAAGCTTTCTAAACTATGATCAACACTGGGAGCAATATTTAGATGTTGACCCATAATTGGTTTTCTTTATTGTGTACAATATATATATTTTCATTAGTATTATTAATAATATATATAGCCTAGACTGAGGTCTGGACGTCGGTGTCCTCATATGTAGTTACAGCTCTCTGTGGTTCTTTGTTACTGAGAAAATCTCATTGGATTCAGTGTGAGTGCCATTGATCCATGGCATTGGGCTTCCTGCATTTCTAGGGAGTTTTTCATAGCCACCGTGCTTCTACATCTACATTGCTTTGTTGTTTGGGGTTTTAGTAGTTAGTAGTTTCTGTATAGCACTTTGTGACGTATGCTGATATAAATACATTTGATTGATTAAATATTTCCTGGCATGCACTGTTCCAATACAAAAAGGCCCCCTAAAAAGTTTGCCTGGGCTACATTGTTCGGGCTACTTCCTCTCGGTACAATTGCAGTTGACAAGAGCCATTTTGTTTGGTTTTGCCGCGTTTAAATCAAAACCTGCAAGTCTAAACCTTTTGCGAAAACCGCTTAGGTAGGCCTAAATCCAATTCTTAACTACGGTGACATCATCAGTCTCAGGCTGGCCCAATATGGACACCATACATAACATCACTCACTTCATGTAGACACCTCATGTCTCAGGTGTTGATCACTTACCACCTGGTCTTGGTCTAATGAAGATTAGTGATTAGTCCCAATTATAGCACACTACCTGTAATGTGTCCCTGGTGAATATATCTCTGCTATGCCTCCTGACAGAGCTGTTGGTGAATATATCTCTCCTACGCCTCCTGACAGAGCTGTTGGCTTTGATATGCTCATTTAGCTGACTGGCTCCCCTTGGGAATGACAGACAGGTAGGCAGTGAAGGATGGGAGAGAGGGGGGAGAGAGAGAGAGAGGAGAGGAGAGAGAGAGAGAGAGAGAGAGAGAGAGAGAGAGAGAGAGAGAGAGAGAGAGAGAGAGAGAGAGAGAGAGAGAGAGAGAGAGAGAGAGAGAGAGAGAGAGAAGCCTTGTAGACTAAACGCCTCCCTCTGCAACTGGATCCTGGACTTCCTGACGGGCCGGCCCTAGGTGGTAAGGGTAGGTTACAACACATCTGCTATGCTGATCCTCAACACTGGGGCCCCTCAGTTTTGCGTGCTCAGTCCCCTCCTGTACTCCCAGTTCACCCACGACTGCATGGCCGAACACGACTCCAACACCATCATTACGTTTCCTGACGACATAACAGTGGAATGCCTGATCACCGACAACAATGAGACAAACTATAGGAAGGAGGTCAGAGACCTGGCAGTGTGGTGCCAGGACAACAACCTCTCCCTCCATGTGAGCAAGACAAAGGATCTGATCGTGGATTACAGGAAAAGGCGACTGCTGAACAGGCCCCCATTAACATCAACAGGACTGTAGTGGAGCGGGTCGAGAGTTTCAAGTTCCTTAACAGCTTCTACCTCCAAGCCATAAGACTGCTGAACAAATAATCAAATTGCCACTTGGACAATTTACATTGACAACTTCTTGGTTTTTACACTGCTGCTACTCGCTGTTTATTATCTATGCATATTACTTTACCCCTACCTACATGTACAAATGACCTTGACTAACCTGTACCCTCCGCACATTGACTTGGTACCTGTAACCCCTGTATAAAAGCCTCATTATTGTTATTTCATTGTTACTCTTTCTTGAACTGCATTGTTGATTAAGGGCTTGTAAGTAAACATTTCACGGCAAGGTCTACACCTGTGGTATTCGGCGCATGTGACAAATACAATTTTATTTTGAAAACGTTCTGCTTGTAGGTCTGAATGTTACAAGGTAGTGTTCTAAGGACACAATCTGAGACCCTTAATAAGTGTTGTTCAGTGACTTTCGTATTGAGTAAATTAATTAATTACATTTTGGAACAGTGAGTGCATTCTGACATCACACGACCATTAGAGATATTTGTAACTCACGTGTGAAAAGGTTAAGGTTATTCTCTGATGCACGTTTGGCCCTTTATGCACCTTTTTGCTTTTGTTATTTAAAATATATTACACAGCAATTTAGACAATGATTCCCTACACTATTCAATGCTTGGTTCTCTTACATAACCTGAGAGATTTCCACTAAATAACACAGCCACAAAGTCAGAACAGCATTCCCATTTTGACAAGAGATGCCGCTCTGGCGGGAGAAATTAATAGCTGAACATCACAGCCAATCACATAACTGGCAGGTAAGTAATTCTGTGAATCAGAACAATTTCACTATTACTGCAGATATGGAATATTATGGACATTTTCTGAAATTACAATCCTTTATGTAGCGCCTTTAATTGAAACGGTCCTAAATTCTAGCAGGATTATATGTGAATGTTTCATAGGCAGCCTGAAGCCTGTGAACATTTCTAAATGCTTGACACATTCTTGTCTCTGTGCTTATTATTAAACTTCTCGTTTAAAAAAACATACTGTACAATTTCAGTTTTCATACATCATATTAAATAACGAGCCGCCTACGGAATAATAAACCTGTGTTGATTCCCGTCTCCCCAACTCGCTTCATAACAGAAAATTACATTTTCTTTACAAGATTAAAAGAGCGAACGAGAGAGAAAACTAATTTATATAACATGCATATTCTGAATATCAAAGTGAACTTCCAGGCAGCATAATGTCATTAATCTGCCAGTGTACGTGACGTTGGTTGCAGTCTATCGCATGACTACAGGCTTACTGAGTCATTCCTTCCGTTGCAGTGCTGCCAAATGGCCCTCAGTTCATATGGGGCTGAATTCTGAGGACATATACTCTGCTGTTTGGCACATTCTGACGGATAGAAGATGATCTTTCTATGGGATTTGAGTAGAGGGAGACAACTGAGGATGGGCATGGGAACCGTATGTTCACCATTTCCACTGTTTTCCAACAGATGGATGCTACTGAAAATGTAACACAGTCCAATAACTGACAGCTGTGTGTGGAGATTGATGGATATTTAGGTGTTATCAGAAGCACTCTACACATACTAGTATGAAATGGCCATGGTTCCAAGAGCAGACTTAATGAGGAACCAGGCTCTGAGGGTTGGTCAGTCCCCTTCTGGCTGTGCTGGGTGGAGATTATAACAACCCTAACCCTAACCCTAAATACATGTGGATGTTCTACTGACTCTTCTTGTTTCCTATGTTTGGTGAGTTATACTACACCTGTACAGTACATCAGTGGTTTGATTATATGAAATATTTGGATTCCAGCGTGGTGTTCTATTTTGAGTGATATACGACTACATGTCATTCACGGAGTGATTAAAAGTGCAATCACAAGTTGATTTGCACCTTTTTGTACGTCACGTCTTGTGCATCTGCAGTATCTCAAGTTAAGATTGTTCAGATACATTTTTACCTGGTCACGGAATTAGTTGATAGCATACTTTTGGCTTCAAAACATTTATGGCATTTTAATTACATTTTTATTTCTTCCATTGTTCTACACAAACTGTATCAATCACATGATAATTTATTTGAAATGCAAAACACAAAAAGAGTGTTGCGAAGCTCAAGATGAGTTTCTGACCATGTCCCGAGGTTGGCTTACAAGATCACACCTAAGTCTCCTCCTTCATTACGTTACAATGACAGGTTCAAACCAGCATCATATGGAAGAGAGAAAAACCCAGTCCTCCCTTAAGCTAGTACAGCTTGTCCTTTCACCTTGGCAGGTGTCTTGACGGGACTCTGTGAATAGACAACGAGTAGGTAACGACAGCTTGGCATCACCTGCGATCCACAGGTGTCCATCTGAACTTGTCCTTACACATTCTTTGTCCATCATGGAGCCTGACTCTGATGACGTGCCCTCAATAAACCTTTACCATATAGATAGATGGACAGGGACACCTGTTCCCTTACTTTTTCTACTCTTATGTAAATTAAATAGCCATAGATCAAATTGATATTCATATCATGATCATTATTGCGTTCAAAGTGTTTTCCCACCAAAACACTATACACTAAAACAAGAATCTTTCTTTCGTATTGAATTTATTCCTGCTCAGTAAAGTTGGTATTCAAGACTAAGCATAAAATCAAGAGAGAAAAATGGTCTTTAAACTCAGCCCCTCTTACTCATAACCATTCATAACACATGGATATTATAAGAAGACCATTGAAACCTTCAGTCAAAACAAGGTGTCGTTTTCGCCTCAAAACCAGCCAGAACAAAGGTAGTATATCCTCTGAAATTACAACAAAAAATCACACACGCTTTAATTGGAACCGACTGCACTTTCTTTATGAAGTACTTTGAATTAATCTCAGTTAAATTAGAAGCTCACAAACTGATGCACCTGTGCTTCAGAGTGTTATTGTTATTACCCTAGCGACAACATCAGAACGCAGATGCCACAGGTGTGAGGTAATTGGCCATAAGGAAGCCTCTGGCTTCTCTATGGTTGTCTAGGTCAGGGCCTGACAGTAGAGTTCTAGAGAACTTTATGTGGGTTGTTATGCGTTATGCATAGACAGCTGCTATGCGTTGTCTCTAATTGGGGATCCTATTTAACTTAGTCTCCTTTCCACCTGTGCATGGTACATTGTTTGTGGGTGGAGTTCACTATGTTTGAGCCCCCACGTACGTTACGGTTCTTGTATTTCATGTTTGTTATTTTCTCAGTTTGCATCTAAATAAATATGTCTAACTGCAATAGCGCTGCACCTTGGTCATTCATTTCCCAAGTTCGTGACAACAGGAGAGTTTATAGATGTGTGTGTCACCGTGTAGTCCTTGAGAACAATATATATATATATTTTTTTTAAGAGTACACCCTGCATGCTACCCATGACCTATGGTTGTGTACCTTTTGTCTGCCATATGCTCTGCAGCTCTGCATGGCTGTGTGTTGCTGCTACTCTGTGGGCACCACGAAGTCTACGGCGGAGTGTCAGGATCTGCACCATCACCCTGGTGAAACTCCTGGACCGGGCCATCCAACATACCGAGCTTATCTACCTGGTCTCAGAGGAGTCGCTGACCTTGTTTGTAAGTACACATTACCGGAAATGCATGTTAAAAATGTGTTGGAAATGCAATATTTACACAATCAATGTTTTTATCATCGCACAAATTAAATTGTGACGCTTAAAAATGCATTCTACATTGTCTTTGCTTTCACAAACACAGGAAAAGCTAGTTTGGAGTGCATTAAGTTTCTAAATACATTTAAAATATATTGGAAACTGGTGATCAAGTAATCAAGTGCCACATCCATGGTGTGGTAAAGTCATCTTGGTTAGTCTTTTCTTTCATTCAAACCCTCTTGATTTTCATAGATTGGATCACTTCTTTGTATATGGACCTATCATGCAGGGACATAGATGGGGCTCATGTCAAATGTCTTCATAACTTTATTCAAACGGTTCATAACTGTATTTTCTGAAAAGTGTTCGATGTATACACAACAAGAACAAAGAGTATACGGAGGGGGGGTGGGGGTAACAGAAGACCAACAGCAGAGGGATGTATATGGAGGGGCAAGAGAAGACCAACAGCAGAGGGATGTATATGGAGGGGCAACAGAAGACCAACAGCAGAGGGATGTATATGGAGGGGCAAGAGAAGACCAACAGCAGAGGGATGTATATGGAGGGGCAAGAGAAGACCAACAGCAGAGGGATGTATATGGAGGGGCAAGAGAAGACCAACAGCAGAGGGATGTATATGGAGGGGCAAGAGAAGACCAACAGCAGAGGGATGTATATGGAGGGGCAACAGAAGACCAACAGCAGAGGGATGTATATGGAGGGGCAAGAGAAGACCAACAGCAGAGGGATGTATATGGAGGGGCAAGAGAAGACCAACAGCAGAGGGATGTATATGGAGGGGCAAGAGAAGACCGACAGCAGAGGGATGTATATGGAGGGGCAAGAGAAGACCGACAGCAGAGGGATGTATATGGAGGGGCAAGAGAAGACCAACAGCAGAGGGATGTATATGGAGGGGTAACAGAAGATGAACAGCAGAGGGATGTATACAGAGGGGCAACAGAAGACCAACAGCAGAGGGATGTATACAGAGGGGCAACAGTTGTAGTGTCCTGCTCATCTAATCCTATTTGTACAGACATCTCACTTTGAAGCACAAATAGGATCTCCTTCAGCAAGAGAACGGTGCAGCGACGCTCCCCATCCAACCTGACAGAGCTTGAAAACTCGAGGCTGTAATCGCTGCCAAAGGTGCTTCAAGTAAAGGGTCTGAATTCTTATGTAAATGTGATATTTACTTATAATTTTTATAAAATACTTATAAAATTCTAAAAAACAGTTTTTGCTTTGTCATTATGGGGTATTGTGTGTAGATTGATGAGGGGAAAAAAACAATTAAATCTATTTCGGAATAAGACTAACGTAACAAAGCGGAAAAAGTCAAGGGACTGAATACTTTCTGAAGGCATTTGTAAATAAGGTGTTCCTTAGAGGTCGGTGTTTGAAAGCTTTGCATTGAAAAAAGCAGATGTACCGAAGCTAAATCAGTAGGATCTCGCATCTTGCAACACACGGTTAGAAAAAGCTTGTGATCAAACAAAGCTTCGGACGTCATTGGTCACGTGGTAATGTTACTTTGAAACTATTCAATTCAAAGGGGTCTTTATTGGCATGGGAAACATATTGTTACTATCCGTCTATGCTTTGAGCTCTGACCTCAACCCTATCGAACATCTTTGGGATGAACTGGAACACCGACTGCGAGCCAGGCCTAATCGCCCAACATCAGTGCCCGACCTTGCTAATGCTCTTGAAGCTGAACGGAAGCAAGTCCCTGCAGCAATGTTCCAACATCTAGTGGAAAGCCTTCCCAGAAGAGTGAAGGCTGTTATAGCAGCAAAGGGGGGAACAACTCCATATGAATGCCCATGATTTTGGAATGAGATGTCCACATACTTTTGGTCATGTAGTGTAACTCCACCATAATGGGGTTAATTCCGAACCAAGTTAAGCGCGTAAATGGAACGTAATTCCCTTTTAATTTTCTCTCTATGTGTATTCTGACCTTGAACTGAAGCATGAGAATAGGATGCTATTCACCTGCTACTCATTGGGGGTGGAGATCAAATAAATGGAGGCGTGGCGGGGGTGTCTACAGATAAACCGTATTCTGACCTTAATTCCCTCATCATTCCACCACCTGTATGTGCGAGGAAACCATGAATAAGGTCTAGTTTAAAAAGCATCTACTTTCTTTTTTCAAATAGAAATAACAGCATTCTCCATGCACTGTAATTTGTAAATTGATGAGAGCTATTGAAAAGAGCTAGGTAAATTAGTAATCCGTTTGGCCCAGCATCGTCCGAGTTTAGCCGGTGTAGGCCGTCATTGTAAATTAGAATTTGTTCTTAACTGACTAACCCTAACACTTACTGGCCTACACACATTACCCCATAAGATCAAAGTGTGGTTATGTTCTTAGACATTTTTACAAATTAATTAAAAATTAAAGCTGAAATGTCTTGAGTCAATAAGTGTTCAAACCCTTTGTTATTGCTAGCCTAAATAAGTGCAGGAGTAACAATTTGCTTAACAAGTCATATAATAAGTTGCATGGACTCAATAATGGTGTTTAAAGTGATCTTTTAATAACTCATGGAGTAGGAGGTGTCATGGTGTGGGGGTGCATGGAGGAGGAGGTGTGATGGTGTGGGGGTGCATGGAGGAGGAGGTGTCATGGTGTGGGGGTGCTTTGCTGGTGACAATGTCAGTGATTTATTTAGAATTCAAGGCACACTTAACCAGCATGGCTACAACAGCATTCTGCAGTGAAACGCCATCCCATCTGGTTTGTGCTTAGTGGGACCATCATTTGTTTTTCAACAGGACAATGACCCAAGACACCTCCAGGCTGTGTAAGGGCTATTTGACCAAGAAGGAGAGTGATGGAGTGCTGGTACGTGTGTGTGGTCAGATTGTTTTTACTCTCTGGTGACGTGTGGTCAGATTCTATACTATCTGGTGACGTGTGGTCAGATTGTCTTTACTCTCTGGTACGTGACGTGTGGTCAGATTGTTTTTACTCTCTGGTACGTGACGTGTGGTCAGATTGTTTTTACTCTCTGGTACGTGACGTGTGGTCAGATTGTTTTTACTCTCTGGTGACGTGTGGCCAGATTGTCTTTACTCTCTGGTACGTGTGTGTGGTCAGATTGTCTTTACTCTCTGGTGATGTGTGTGTGGTCAGATTGTTTTTACTCTCTGGTACGTGACGTGTGGTCAGATTGTCTTTACTCTCTGGTACGTGTGTGTGGTCAGATCGTCTTTACTCTCTGGTACGTGTGTGTGGTCAGATTGTCTTTACTCTCTGGTACGTGACGTGTGGTCAGATTGTCTTTACGCTCTCGTGACGTGTGGTCAGATTGTCTTTACTCTCTGGTGACGTGTGGTCAGATTGTGTTTACTCTCTGGTACGTGTGTGTGGTCAGATTGTCTTTACTCTCTGGTACGTGTGTGTGGTCAGATTGTCTTTACTCTCTGGTAAGTGTGTGTGGTCAGATTGTGTTTACTCTCTGGTACGTGTGTGTGGTCAGATTGTCTTTACGCTCTCGTGACGTGCTTAGAGACCAGAGCTTCCTCTGACCCTTTTTAGACCTCACCCCCTCCACCCCCTTCCCTGTTTTAGCTCTGTTCAGATGTCGTTCACTCTGTGTGACGGTCATAAAAATGCAGGTCCTGGGTTTATGGGATGGTTACATGAGCACATCTGCATGCGCTGTGTGCCCAGGGACGTGTCAGACGGGAAAACAACTGTTTGAGTATAGCCTATACACATTCTCTGTGACATGTATTTATAACAGATGTTATTTAACATGGTAATTTCTTCATTATTTATCCTCGCAAGCCTTACATCTGAATGTAATCTGACATGGAAAAACTATGGGCCACAATTATGATATGTTCAAGGACTACATGGGATGTTCCTGCATTTGTGGGCATGTGTATGTGCACATGTAATACATATTCATGTGCATCTGTGCATGCACGTGTGCACATTTGTGAAAATAAGTGAGTGTAGCCAATACATTCGGTTGCTTGAATCCATATCCAACCCTCCAGTAAGTCGTGACAAACTCACTTACAAAACTCAATTTAGGACGAGACTGACTTTCTGACCAAAATGATCTTAATTTTACACTATGTAGTACATTTTGACCCTATAATGAATGTTTCTGACTCATATCGATGCCACATAAACCACTTAAAACCAGATTCATTGGTTCTAAGGGGGAGTTGACCTTTAAATGGCACATGGTTACATCTGTATCTATGTTTTAAGGCCAGTGCCTCAGGCTGTTGTTACATTTGTATATTTGAGGGACGTGCATCAAGAGCAAAGTCATTTGTATAATTTTACTTTGTCTGTGAAAACCATTAACACAGGCAAGTCAGTTAATGTATGTCTCTGGTAGGGCTTAGCTGTACCACAGCCTCTGTTATAGAAACAAACAGAGCATGGCTTTGTGTCCGTGGTTGCACCTTTACAGGCGAGCAGAAACACCGCTCGCCTGTACTCCAAACCATTAAAAACTAAAGACCTATTTTACCTGAGCTACATTTTTCTTCAGACTCCCAGGACTTTCTAAAAGGGTCCAACAAACGAATCATCATGAGTAAGGAACTATCAAAACTATGAAAACAAATAAAACCTATTTAATCTATAAAAACAACCGGTGTAACAGAAAACAGCTGATTTGTATTATTGATCATCTGAGGAGGCATTACCACTTAATAAATGGATAGGGAAATGTTAGGTGAGCCACGGTTCAAAACAATTTGGGAACCACTGTTTTAGAGCATTTATTGGTTAAGTGAAATCTCCACTCAACCGGGGCCCTGGGCCATGCAAAACCTCAAACTGTCCTGATTACCAGCTGAGATAAATGAGTTGATTTTACTCCTGGCTCAGAGTTTGTATCTTGAAATCTACTCTGAGCTGTGAGTTTTTCTGTTGTCTTAAAACAGGTTTTAACAGGATTCCTAGGACCTTTTCTGAGATGCTTTGTGGATACGGGCCCAGGTGGCAGAAAGGAAGATACTTGATGCATTGTCAAAAAACATTTATTTATTCTAACCAGGAATGCTGCTTTCCCTGAGAACAAGTAACTTAATATTACAAATTAATACATCTACACAATGTAGAATAGTCATATTAATATCCCCAGTCAGTGCAATTAGCAGCTATTCACAGTATTCTAATGGAATCAAGGCATACAAGAAGAATCTGTTATGGCACATAAGATGTACTTTGTCATTTCAGTTAATAAAATACTCTAGGGAAGCAAGTTCTAACCTATTGTTATTCCTCCATCCCCGACATATTTCATTAAATCAGGCTCAGGTCATAAGCTTCTCATGAATACCCCCTCTCCCACTCTCTCCTTCAGGTCATGACCAAAGCCCTTTTTAATAGTTACTGTACCTAGTACAATAGTTACTGTTTTATATGTCACAAAAGGTGCTTTGAGAGTAATGAGCTGTTCTTACCAACAGTTTAGTTCCTACCGGAGTTTGAAAACACCAGTTCAAGATTGACAAGAGCAAACCTCTCAACACAGCTCCGCGTTTAATTTGTATTTCCAATTATCATTGATTTCTTCGGTCTTTTGCATTGTATGTCATTTTTCAAAACAACACATAAAGGCTGATGTTTAGTCTTTTAAAGGCATAGATGTAAATAATACTTAGTTGTTCAGTCTTAACTCAAACTTAATACCCAATGCTCACATGAAGCAAAGTAATGATTTGCACCATATCCAAGGTGCACATTATTCGCTGGCTCACTGGTTATTAGAACTGTGGCTACCTACTCATCATCTATGATTCAGTCTGAGATCCTGACCACAAAGTGAGCTTTCCGTCATCCATATCAGACTGAGAGTCTATATAGAGGACATGAATACTCTCATAAACAAGTGCTTAATCCACATCTCTCTCTGCGAGCCATGTCCCACTTCCTGGGGGCTGCTGTCTGTCAGTCTGTGGTTTACAACATAAACCTTCAGTTTCACCCTCTTTCCCCCGGCTCACATTTTTGTGATATCCATTGTGTCTTGAATGTCAATCACCTCGAATCCGGGGTTGTCGATACCCAGCTTCCTGTGGCGGTTGTTTTGGTTATTGTTGTGGTTGCGTTGGTCTGGATCACTCTGAAAGCATTGGACACAGTGTGGGGTCGTCACCGGCACGGTTCTAGAGAAGTTGGAGAAGTCCACACGGTACTTGCCCGTCTTGGTGCGGGAGATGATGGGCAGGAAGCTGTATCCCCATTGGACCTCCTGGGGGATGAAGGAGGTCCGTACCTGGCAGGCGGAACTGGTGGACTCGGCCGTCCCGTCCAGGAAGACCACCAGCTCAAAGTCCTGCTGCTGGAGAGTGTCCGCTGACATGTCGTAAAACGGACTGGCCTTGTCGATGATGTGGTACAATGTCAGTGGGCAGACAAAAAACAGGTTGTCCATGCCAGCGTCCACTGCAAAGTCAATGCCTACCTGGTCTAGAATTATAGTCTCTCCTTCCGGCGTATCAGTTGTCCTAATCATCTTGCCGTAGATTTGGCTCCCGATGAGCAAGGTCTTGCGGAGGTTGGCCACTCGGATCAGCAGGCACAGGCTGCCCTTCTTCAGGCAGATGACCGCTGTGTTACTGAAGGTCACTGTCTTTGCCCTCTTCTTGGGAAGGGAGATCTTGGCCAGGATCACCCCACACATGAAGCAGTTGACAAAGACCCCAATGAGGGATTGCACGACGATGAGGGCCACGGTGCCCGGGCAGTGCCCAGTGAGTGCCCGTCCACCATAACCAATTGTTGTCTGAGTCTCCAAGGAGTACAGGAAAGCCGTGGTGAGCCCATTGACATTGTCTATACAACGGACGTGGCTGTCTGTGCGGTTCTGTCCAATCAGATCCCCATTGCTCTTTGCAATCCAGTACCACAGAAGGCTGAAGACGAACCAGCTGCCTGTGAAGGAGGTGACGAAGAGGAGGAGGACGAAACGCCAACGAATCTCCACAACCGTCGTCCAGAAGTCCCCCAGGAAGGCAAAGTGGTTGTGGTACTCGATGTTGCCAAACTCAATGTTGCAGCGGCCATCTTTGGTCACCAGACGGGTCCGGCGAATGCTGCGCTCCATCAGGTGGTCGTGGATGTGCCTCTGGGAGAACTGGAACATCCTGGAGCTTTGGGGGTAAAACAAGCGTATAAGACCGGGACAAACCGCAAACGTTGTCAACTAGAAAACACTTGTTTTAGTTGGTTATAGAAAATAAACATTTATCAAATTAATATAAAAAGTGTCGTTTATCTCAATCAAAGTTTTGGGAAAAACGTGTTTACTAACCTTTTTCTTTCATAAAACACCTCGTCAGCGATAGATTTGAAAATGTATCTTTGAAATTCCACTCATTTTTATTCCTAACAGCACATTTTACATTTGCCTTAAATATATGAGGTAAAAACACATTTTGTATTTTATTTTAACAGGTTTGAGTGCCTCAGGAGATTAAATAATTTATAAAAATTACATTTGATATTTCAGTTACTCACCCTACAAAGTGGTGTGGGTACATTTTGTGGATCTAGTTGTTCCACAAAGCTAATCCCTGGCAGCAGTTCCACTGAAGGAAAACTAGACAATAGTAGTGACCTTGCACCTTAAAATCTCTGTTCAAATTACTATGGCAACACAATTAACTGTTTAACATAGGTCACCCATCCTCTAATAAAAGTCAATGAGGCAACACTATTTCTGCCATTAAAAGACAACAGCCTTTTTTCACAATTAGAAAAGTGAACACGTTCACCCTCCTCTCCTATTCAGCAAACAAAAAAACAAAACATATCACTTCATAAAAAGTCACATGACAATACTTCAGTAGATCACTGTCGGTCTGTCTATCTGAACAGCAAAAAATACACTTCACGTACCTGCTAAGTGAAACCATGGGCCAAACTGCAGAGACAGGGAATCAGTCTGGGAACTCACACTCCTCCGAGCGAGTTGCCATGTAGGCGTTGCAAAGGTTTTAATCCACAGTGAAATGTCCTAATCCCAGCCACATGCCACGGTGTACAGCCCTCATGTAGACAGACAAGAGAGGCAAGTCGGAATGTTACCATAGTGCGTTAATATTTTAGCCATTAGACCCAAGTCAACATCCCAACACACTCTCCTCCAGAGTCCCCAGTATAGCCACTCACTCCATCCCCAGTCAGGGTGTTGTGGTTGGCTGGGGCTCCCCCTGACATGGTGGCCCATTGTACATGGTATCCACGTGAAGGCTCAACCCCAAGAATGTAGAATTCTGGATTCCATGGCCGCACAGTTTGCCAGAAGGCACACAATAACTATGGCAGACAGAAGGTGCAGCTATTAAAGAGGGGACAATGTAACCAGTGCAGCACTCATGCGGTTGTTGTTTTCAACTCCCCTGAGAACATTAGGGCTTTGTGTTGAGACCCACACAAAGAAATCCTTGAATCGCATTTCCCCTTTTTTTTCCGCTGGTTCCCAACCACCCCTCCTCCTCAAAACTTCAGCCTTCTAAGTATTTGCATCAAAATGAAGTATGCTGGAGTGTCAGGGAGCAGTGGGAGCTATTCCAGTGGCAGAATAAGTTAGGAAAATAAAATGTTTCTCAACTGTGGAACACATAGGCGGATTGGCCATCTGGGAATTTGAGCAAATGTCAGAAAGGCATAACAAGACCGATTTTTAGGATATCTCATGGTCTGACAAACTCCACTCTGATTTCTCTAGCTTAAAGTGACAGATTTTTATTGGGATTTTTTTTATTGGGATTATTTTTTTTTGACGGGGCACAGACATCAAACTTAATAGAAAAACAACAACATTTGATTTTCTGTGTTCACAACGATGCTTAAACCACATCATAGGATGACTTTTGAGGTCTAGAAAATTTTATTCTTGAGTGTGGTTGCCCTTTAATTCAGCTTGCAAATCAAATGCCCACTTGAGGTGCCACTGGACAGCAAAAAACTAATAAATTCACCTTTATTTATTGTAATTTAAATGACTTTGTAGTAGTTAAGTGTTACCTTAGATTACATAGCTACCGCAATCTTTATTTCAAAGACTTTTGATGATGTCACAGCAATTGCTAGCTAGCTAGCTAGCTTAGGAAATTTAGATAGCTACCAGGCTCAGCTAAACAAAATTCTCTCTATATACAGCCTCATGTCACATACAGCCTTGTGTCATTGTCACATCATGAGATTTGTAGATTAAATCGAATGGAGTTTCCCCATCTCCCCATTTGGAGTATTTCTGGGGCTGCACAAAAATGCCCTTAACCTGCTAACTTGTTACTTTTAAGGTTGGAACATGCAGTACCTCCAGCAGGCAGAGAGGCAAGAGCATTCATCCGCCAGCTCAGAGACAAGTTACACTATTCACAGCCCTGTTTAATGTCCAATGTAATTGCACTGCTGACTTAATGTATTTGTATTGTTTTGAAAATGTAAAAATAAAAGGAAATGTATGGTTTAAACATGTCTTTAATGTTTATTTGGGTTAGCTGTTAGTGATGATTCCAAGTGTTAATACATTTGTGTTTACATCATAATTACCAAAGGTAGAGCTGGCTTTATAGTAAGTACAGCACCATATCATATAAGACATTTATGTATGTGTTATGAACGACGAAAGGGGTCTGACTTTAAAGTAAGTACAGCATCATGCGATATAGAGTCTTTATGGATGTGTTATGAATGACGGACAGTGTCTCACTTCAAACTAAGGAAATGACATAGGTTATTAACATTCTGATCATTTATGAAGCTAAACCCTGCCCATTTCCACAATTGCTCTTCTTTCAATGTGATTTTAAACCCAACCTTAACTAATGAAGGCCAGGTTTTGATGTGCATGTTGATGTGCATGTTACACCAGATTAGGTGTAACGTGACTAACATGACTTCACTTTAGTGCGTGTTCCTTCCTTCAGCACAACATGTCACCCCTTATAAAGCACATGTTTATATCATATTCAAAATAGAGGGTTATGTCACATTTAACAATGGTGATTATGTCACACAGTTATGTCACATTTCTGAACCGTTTATAAAGTATTGCATACGGTTATAGATGCTTTGTAATACATTAATGTAGTGCTTATGAAGGCTTTATGAAGGCTTTATGAAGGCTTTATAAGCTGAACGTCATTTTATTTTTTTATTTATTTATTTATTTATTTTATTTAACCAGGTAGGCCAGTTGAGAACAAGTTCTCATTTACAACTGCGACCTGGCCAAGACAAAGCAAAGCAGTGCGACAAAAAACAACAGAGTTAAACATGAGAATAAAACAAACATACAGTCAATAACACAATAGAGAATCTATATACAGAGTGTAAAT
This sequence comes from Thymallus thymallus, assembly GCA_023634145.1. Classification (NCBI taxonomy): domain Eukaryota; kingdom Metazoa; phylum Chordata; class Actinopteri; order Salmoniformes; family Salmonidae; genus Thymallus; species Thymallus thymallus. Next base: position 2,196,986 of record CM042390.1, on the reverse strand, counting down.
GTAGTGCAAAATGCAGTGAGGTTAGGAAGACTTAAAGCTGGACTGAACGTGCCACTATAAACAATGACATGATAGTAAGTAAAAAATTATAAATTAAATTATAATGTAGTTAGGTAACAATAAATGGCTACACTGAATTATCGGCTGATGATGTTGAAGAACTACTAAAATAAATAAAAAATGTAAGTAATAATAACTCAATTAGAACAATTAGAACAACTAAATTATGAACTTACCTTTTATTTACTAAGAACTTAAGTATGGTAATTATCTGTTGATGGACACCCCTTCAAATTAGTTGATTCGGCTATTTCAACCACACCCTTTGCTGACAGGTGTATAAAATTGAGCACAGAGCCGTGCAACCTCCATAGACAAACATTGGCAGTACTAAAGAGCTCAGTGACTTTTAACGTAGCACCGTCATAGGATGCCACCTTTCCAACAAGTCAGTTTGTTATATTTCTGCCCTGCTAGGGCTGCCCCAGTCAACTGTAAGTGCTGTTATTGTGAAGTGGAAACGTCTAGGAGCAACAACGGCTCAGCCACAAAGTAGTTGGCCACACAAGCTCATAGAATGGGGCTGCCGAGTGCTGAAGCGTGTAGAGCTTAAAAACTGTCTGTCCTTGGTTGCAACACTCACTAACAAGTTCCAAACTACCTCTGGAAGGTTTTTTATGGTTCAGGCTAGGCCCCTTAGTTCCAGTGAATGGAAATATTAATGCTACACCAGGTCTCCAGTGCGTGTGCACAGTCCGGTATGTCCAGTGCCAGCCTCCCGCATCAGACCTCCAGTGCGTATCTCCAGCCTAGTCCGTCCAGTGCCAGCCTCCCGCACCAGGTCTCCAGTGCGTGTGCCCAGTCCGGTAGGTCCAGTGCCAGCCACCCGCACCAGAGCTCCAGTGGCGGTTAACAACTGTGCTCCGGGGATGGAGCCATATATAGGGGGAGATCGGATGGAAGGGTTTTGACAGCTACATGGCCGGAGCCTTCCTCTGCGCCGGTGCCCAGTCCAGGCGAGATGTCCAGCCGAGCTCCATGGCCGGAGCCTTCCTCTGCGCCGGTGTCCAGCCCAGCCCCATGGCCGGAGCCTTCCTCTGCGCCGGTGCCCAGTCTGGGACCGGTATCCAGTTCAGCTCCAGGGCCAGAGCCTCCCTCCGCACCGGTGCCCATTCCAGGCACGGCATCCAGTCTAGTTCCATAGTCAGAGCCTTCCTCTGTGCTGGTGCCCAGTCCGGAGACGGACCTGCCGCCAGAACGGGTGTCACCTCCTGTGCCGGGGCTGGAGCCTCGAAGTGTAAATTCTCAGCCAGTTTCATGCAAGTATACGGGCCGTGCTCAGTCCAAATGATCAGTGTCGAAAAATCTGTGTACCGGAACAAAGTTCTGCGTTAGTCACCGCATCCCCATCTGTCTGCAGATGCTACTACCATTTATGTTACGTGCATCTGTCCACAGGAGATTATATTTATATATTCAAATGTAACAATATATTTTAGAGTATGCAGTGCTTAATTTGAGCCGGATCCTGGTACCTCTCCTGGCATGAAATTTGCCACTTTTTGCAATGTAAAAATTCTAATGAACGCTATCAAAGTTCATTCGATTTGCCTCTTCTCTCACAGAACAAGAGTGAGATTCACTTTGTATGATCTCGCTCCCTCTGCTCTGATAGACATGAGCCTGCAACTCTCATCTTTCCAGCGTTGCACTTCATCATATCAAAATATTTCCTTATAGAATGATAGCCGTGCAAAGGGTTCTGGAGGATCTGCAGCACGCCTGATGAATTGAAATACATTTGCCAAAGTTATAGAGTTACTGCTGTCTGTTCAGAAAGAAATGAAAATAATTCAGAATAGCCTACAGAAGATAAATAGCTTATTTTAAAAATAGCCTAGCTGTGGAGTGTTGCCCAATAACAAAGCATAGCCTACAGTCGGAAACCTGCAGCAAATCTGTCAGTCAACAGACAAAACTGGTCAAATAGCCTACAATCGCGGAAAAACACAGTTTGGAAAGCAAATGGCTCCAGCTGAAAAGAGAAGACTAATCGATCAGCTGTAGGCTACCAAAATATTTGATCAACTTCCAAATATTGTTTTTCAAAGTAAAACAAGAGAGAGAGAGAGGCTTTTGGCAGGAGTGCATATGCCATTACCAGCTAGTGAGCTGCGCATCATTGGGTGAGTCAGTGAAAGTGGAAAGGATTTTTAGGACTATAATTTTCTCCTCATATTGTAGCATACAATATGTGCCTCCACACACCTAGGCCTATACTATTGATGGATTCAAGACAAGGTCGTTTTCATTGATCTCAGATTTTTTCCATGTCAAAGTAGCCTGTCATTTTGATTGTTTGTACGGTATTATGGTGCTTTCAAGACAACTGGGAACTCAGAAAAGAACGAGGTCGAATCATGACGCCATTGATCTTCAGGTCGGAAAGTCTGAGCTCGAGAAAGAGGTCAGAGTTCCCCACTTGGAATTCCGTGTTGGATGACTGTTCAAAACAAAGTTTCTCAGTCGGAGCTTGTTTTTTCCTTGAACTCACTGAAGTCGGAAGACAGAGATTTCCAAGCATCATATACGCTGCTGCTACTCTGTTTATCATATCCTGATGCCTAGTCACCCTATCCATATCTACCCCTACCACTCCAGTATCCCTGCACATTGTAGATATGGTATTGGCACTACCCCTGGAACTGACACACTATATACAGTTGAAGACGGAAGTTTACATACACCTTAGCCAAATACATTTAAACTCAGTTTTTCACAATTCCTGACATTTAATCCAAGTAAAAATTCCCTGTCTTAGGTCAGTTAGGATCCCCACTTTATTTTAGAAATGTGAAATGTCAGAATAATAGTAGAGAGAATGATTCATTTCAGCTTTTATTTCTTTCATCCCATTCCCAGTGGGTGAGAAGTTTACATACACTCAATTAGTATTTGGTAGCATTGCCTTTAAAATGTTTAACTTGGGTCAAACATTTTGGGTAGCCTTCCACAAGTTTCCCACAATAAGTTGGGTGAATTTTGGCCCATTCCTGCTGACAGAACTGGTGTAACTGAGTCAGGTTTGTAGGCCTCCTTGTGATGGCCATTCCAATACCTTGACTTTGTTGTCCTTAAGCCATTTTGACACAACTTTGGAAGTATGCTTTGGGTCATTGTCCATTTGGAAGACCCATTTGCGACCAAGCTTTAACTTCCTGACTGATGTCTTGAGATGTTGCTTCAATATATCCACATAATTTTCCTTCCTCATGATGCCATCTATTTTGTGAAGTGCACAAGTCCCTCCTGCAGCAAAGCACCCCAACAACATGATGCTGCCACCCCCGTGCTTCACGGTTGGGATGGTGTTCTTCGGCTTGCAAGCCTCCCCCTTTTTCCTCCAAACATAACGATGGTCATTATGGCCAAACAGTTCTATTTTTGTTTCATCAGACCAGAGGACATTTCTCCAAAAAGTATGATCTTTGTCCCCATGTGCAGTTGCAAACCGTAGTCTGGCTTTTTTATGGCGGTTTTGGAGCAGTGGCTTCTTCCTTGCTGAGCGGCCTTTAAGGTTATGTTGATATAGGACTCGTTTTACTGTGGATATAGATACTTTTGTACCTGTTTCCTCCAGCATCTTCACAAGGTCCTTTGCTGTTGTTCTGGGATTGATTTGCACTTTTCACACCAAAGTACTTTCATCTCTAGGAGACAGAACGCGTCTCCTTCCTGAGCGGTATGACGGCTGCGTGGTCCCACCGGTGTGAAATGGCTAGCTAGTTAGCGGTGCGAGACCTTGAGGAAGTTGTTTCCTTTGCTCTGGAAGGTACATGTCTTTTGTGGAGTGATAGGTAATGATGCTTCGTGGGAGGTAGTTGTTGAGCCCAGGTTGGGGTAAGAAGCAATACTGTGACATTGAGAGGTTTACGAGATGTTCCTTTCTCTCTCCTTTAAATTCCCAAAATATAACTTAATTTGGCACATATGTTATAACATAGTAATGACAGTGTCATTACGGGTCATGTCCATTCATGTCAAAATGGAATTGGGACAGAAGTAACGTCTTGCATAATGACTGCCTCACTATTACAGTGGTGTCTTGAATGTAGGTCATTAGGCTACATTCAAGAGATCTTGCTTTAGGGAAATTAAAATAAATTACATATAAATCAACATTAACATGACAAACATCCAATAGGTTTCAATACAACTGAGATGTGCTAGTAAAATAAGTATGATTTCTCATGTCCCTGTTTACAATACACAGTGTAGTATATTTGGCCCACTGAATCAGTTAGAGAAAATATTGAATTGTACAACAGCAGGTACACTGTAATAGAAAACTGTAATTTCTACGGTAATTTGGGGCATTATTTACAGTAAAATACTCTAAAATGTTTTACTGCAGCATACTTTAAATGATGGTGCAATGTGAAAAAATGTTTTAGGCAAGGAAATGTATTGCTGTTTCGAATGGTACAGAAATTCAACCGTGCAGAATACAGCACTGTATGTTTGGAGCGCCAAAAAACCTTTTGACCACTAGTGGGCGCATGGTGTTGTGGCTACCAATGCCTACTTGGCTCAAAAATGTACCAGGTGATTCTGCATCCAATAGGCCAAACCTCTATCTTTCCATCTCCCAGTATTCTGGAGACAGTGAACCAAGCCATGTGCTTGACACACACACATTGAGGGGAGGTAATCTGTACTTGAGTCAGTCAGCAATAAATTGAATGGGAGAGAGAGGTGGGAGGACAAAGAGAGAGAGATAAATAGGAAATGGCAAGGATGACTGCAACTGGTAGGAAGCACTGGAGCCTGGATGGGATTTGAGTGATGCCTTGGTGGCTTCTTGGAAAGTTACCTCACCTCCATTGGAACCACTCTAAACAGATATAGCCTAGTGTGTGATGCTTCAGCAGGTCCTCTGGACTTTAGCTACCATGCATTGTTGAATGTAATTTGAGTGACACAATAGCTTACTAGTTCAATGCATCATGCATGCATTTGTGACTTGTATAATGTCTGTATCTGGGATTCTGAACTGGAGTGAATCACAAACGATAACAAAAACTGATGTAAACTAAATTATCCACATTTGTGAATGAAGAAAGACAGTCAGAATCATTGTTAGTCTGTTAAACTCTGAGCTGTGTGTTGTACCCGGTAACAGAAGTGACATATCATTCGAAAGCTACAGCATTTGTCTTTATGGAAACTGAGTTCAAACCTTACTGCTGGGATGTCATGTTTCGTTTCCAATGGGAAAAATTAACAGGAAAAGAAGTTTGAAGTTTCCTCGCCTGTCTGTGTGTAATTAAGGGTCATTTTAAGATGTCAGGCCTGAAATTAGTTCAGCCACTTTCGCACATTGAGTCACTACCCAAACCAAATCAAACCAGACGCATCTGGTTTCAAGTGACCAAGACGCTTCACGTGATCTTCTACTGCGATCTAGTGGACAAATTGGGAAATTGCTTGAGCTCTGATTACATCAGTGAAAAGGTTATGACTTCAGTTCTCTCTTCATATGTACTGTACATCAGTCTTGTAAGATGAAAAATTAAGACATGCACAAACCATGCACAAGTGTGTCCGTGTGTGCGTGCATGTTTGTGTGTCCAATCCTGGAGCACCCTGAATGTTGTGACCTCCATCTACATAGTGGGTAGCTACATCTACCAATGTAGGATTCATTGAATCAACCTGTTGTTGCAGGACATTTCTTGCACAGCAGTTAATACAAACTTGTAGTGTATTTGAGGTATAAAGGCTTCTAATGTGTCATTTCCACTTTTACATTTCAGACTTGATTTGCCCTAACAAAAAATATCGTCCCCCACAAAAATGTCCATTAATTATAATCCACACAATAATTCACATTTCCTGTGGCTGCATGGTTATTTTCCTGCTCAAATTAAGATCCTACACCTGTAGATAGCCCTCCACCTATATTAACGTGTAATCCTTTTTCCCAGTCTACAGCAGATACACCCACCTACAGAATGATTGCAAATATGTATATGCAGTCAGTATAATAAGCTGGTAAAACACTATTTTAAATTAACTAGGTAAGTGAGTTAAGAACAAATTCTTATTTACAATGACAGCCTAGGAACCGTGGGTTAACTGCCTTGTTCAGGGGCAGAACAACCGACTTTCACCTTGTCAGCTCAGGGATTTGATCCTGCAACCTTTCAGTTACAGACCCAACGCTCTAACCACTCGGCCACCTGCCGCCCCATTACGGCCAGATGTAATCTTGTTACAGCTTGTTTGGGCCTGGTACTAACTGCATTATAGTTAAATCCCTTATCATCATTCACTCTCCGTATCACCTTGTTCGCTTTCCCAATTGCTGAAACTTAGGAGACGATTTCTCAAAACCAGACAGAGTGTTTGTTTTGCCATTCAAATAGGACAGCTGTCGTGGAAGATTAGGGCATTCTGTAAATCATCAAATACAGAAAGCAAATGCTGATGAAACCCATTGTTAATGGCATCCTACTGAGGCTCATGGTCATCTGTACACTTGACAACACTCCGCCAATGACTTATCTGTCAGATGTCTGACAGATAAGTATGAATGCAGTTATGAATGCATACAGTGCATTCGGAAAGTATTCAGACCCTTAGACCTTTTCCACATTTTATTAAGTTACAGCCTTATTCTAAATTACGTTACAGCCTCAAAAAGAAAAAAAAAGAAAATACCTTATTTACATAAGTATTCAGTCCCTTTGCCATGAGAGTCAAAATTGAGCTCAGGTGCATCCTGTTTCCATTGATAATTTTTTTATTTAACTAGGCAAGTCAATTAAGAATTAATTCGTATTTACAATGACGGCCTAGGAACAGTATAACTTCCTTATTTAGGGGCAGAACGACAGATGTTTACCTTGTCAGCTCGGGGATTCGATCCAACAACCTTTCAGTTACAGGGCCAATGCTCTAACCACTGGGATACCTGCCGCCCCTCATCCTTGAGATGTTTTTACAACTTGATTGGAGTTCACCTGTGGAAAATTCTATTGTTTGGACATGATTTGGAAATGCACATACCAGTCTATATAAGGTCCCACAGTTGACAGTGCATGTCAGAGCAAAAACCAAGCCATGAGGTCGAAAGAATTGTCTGTAGAGCTCAGAGACCGGATTATGTCAATGCACAGATCTGGGGAAGGGTACCAAAACATTTCTGTAGCATTGAAGGTCCCCAAGAACACAGGGCCCTCCATCATTCTTAAATGGAAGAAGTTTGGAACCACAAAGACTCTTCCTAGAGCTGGCCATCCGGCCAAACTGAGCAATCAGGGGAGAAGGACCTTGGTCAGGGAGGTGACCAAGAACCCGATGGTCAATCTGACAGAGCTCTAGGAAGAGTTCCTCTGTGGAGATGGGAGAACCTTCCAGAAGGACAACCCTCTCTGCAGCCCTCCACAAATCAGGCCTTAATGGTAGAGTGGCCAGACGGAAGCCACACCTCAGTAAAAGGCACATGACAGCCTGCTTGGAGTTTACCAAAAAGCACCTAAAGACTCTCAGACAATGAGAAACAAGATTCTCTGGTCTGATGAAACCAAGATTGAACTCTTTGGCCTGAATGCCAAGAGTCACATCTGGAGGGGAACACTGGCACCATCCCTACGGTGAAGCATGGTGGTGGCAGCATCATGCTGTGGGGATGTTTTTCAGTGGTAGGGACTGCGAGACTAGTCAGAATTGAAAGAAATATGAAAGGAGCAAAGTACAGAGATATCCTTGATGAAAACCTGCAGCCAAGACAAAGCAGGAGTGGCTTCGGGACAAGTCTCTGAATGTCCTTGAGTTGCCCAGCCAGAGCCCGGACTTCAACCCGATCTAACATCTTTGGAGAGAACTGAAAATAGCTGTGCAGAGAATACCAAATACAAGTGTGCCATCCTTGTAGCGTCATACCCAAGAAGACTCAAGGTTGTAATTGCTGCCAGTTTAACAATTATGCATCCATCCGTGAGTAACTCTGGTCTGTAATCACTCATTCACTCAGGACTTATTTATTTATTCATTCAGGTCTGTATATACATATTCATGTACAGTTGTTATCATATCATGTGCAATATTGTAAGTAATTCTTGGACTGAACTTACGTAGTCATTCACTCAGGAATGCATATTAGTATCCTGTCAGTTGTATCTTTTCTCATTGCTTTTAGTATATCGAATGTGCAATACGTGCATTTATCTGTAATTAAACCCTGCGCACTAAGGACTGTAGTTTAAGGGAATTACTATTATTACCCTAAATGATATCATACACACATTTAGCTATTTAAGAATCTCTTCCTGTCATTTACCTGTACAGTTAATGTAACCATGCAAATATTAACTTACCTGTTCATTTAACCAGACTGTATATTAGGTAAACTATTATTACCCTCACTTATATCATACGCACTTTTAGCTATTTAAGTATTTCTCTGCCATCGACCTGTATAGTATAGTTAACCATGCAAATACTCCTTATTTATCTATATCAACTTGCAATATTTTTATCATAATTATTATTATTTTGAATCCACCTAACACTGTAAGAATGTAGTGTACATATTCAGCCATCCACCAATACTATGCAATGTCTTTTTATAGCTTTTTTGCACTCCAGACTTCTTGTATTTTTATACTTTTTCTTACTGCCGCTCTACGTATCATGTATCATCTGTCTTTTGTGTATTTCGTTCTGGCATTTTGCACCTGCCCTGTGTTTTTTCGTAGCTGCTTGACGAAGAAATCTATCTATCTATCTATCTATCTATCTATCTATCTATCTCAAAGGTGCTTCAACAAAGTACTGAGTAAAGGGTCTGAATACTTATGTAAATGTTTTTGCTTTGTCATTATGGGGTATCGTTGGTAGACTGATTTTAGAACATGTCTGTAACGTAACAAAATGTGGAAAAGGTCAAGGGGTCTGAATACTTTCCGAATGCACTGTATGTCAGGTTTTAAGTGGTAAATAATGAAATATACCAGTAATAAGGTGAATAGAAGGTGAGATTGGACTATATTCTGCCTTTTGTTGAATAGCATCCATATCCCTTATTACCTTTCATTAGGTGCCACTTCATTACTGTAATGGCAGTACTCATCTCATTACAGGCTGCCGTAGGCTGAACTGTGAGCAATAAAGGACAATCACAGTGTCCATATTAGGACAGCCTCAGTCTCAGCAGGTTTATGCCTGCTTTGGGGCCTTTGCAATGACTTTTATCTGGCCTCAGAGTTATAACCAAGCCTGGTTGAGAGTATGATAAAAAAAATTGGCATTTCAAAATACTATTTCATAGTAATTTGTCTGTGGGGAGAAGAATTCATACAGTGGCAATGCCTGACTACAAAGAGGACAGACGAGATAAAGAAAAAAAATATAATTATTGCGTTCTTTCATTAAAAATGCCACAACATGTTCACTTGTTTTACCGACATCTAAATCAAAAGAGACTGTACAAAATAGAGAACTGTAAAGAACTTGACTATTGTTTTAAACACTTTGAAGTTTGTGGAAATGTGAAATTAATGTAGGAGAATATAACACATTAGATTTTGTTTTTGTCCCATAATTTTTTAAATGCAAGAGGAACGCCATCATATTACTTTGGAGTCCAGGCGAAATTAAGATTTTGGCCACTAGATGGCAGCACTGAACCATTGCATTACTGTTCAAAATGTTGTATCAAGTCTGCCCAAATGTGCCCACTTGGTTTATTGATACATTTTCATAACATACATAACTGTGCACTCTCCTCAAACAATAGCATGGTATTTAGAGGTTGAACAACTTACTATATACTGTACATTGTTATTTGGTACTAAGCCGGATCAACATCCAAGCGGTTTCCGAAAAAAACATTGTTGCACTAAAACGAATAAATACTGTACATTACAAGTCTCTCTCTGTAAACCCTGATGTTTTACTATAATATGGGGCACCGTTTCCAGACAATGTATTCCAACTAGATGACTGTGGTGTCATTTGAAATACTAGGTATTAAAATTTCACTTTAATAACGATGAAAGCTACAGCTCTAAATGTATAAAACCTTTTCCTAGCCTATAACCTATATGCAAAGTAATTTGACCGATTATCAACATAAACAAGGAGCTGGATAGCGTACTTTTAACCGAGATATGTTGACTTCATCTGGTTGTTCTATATTTCCACCCCTGAGACTGAGGAAGCAAGCAGAGCATAGATTATTACAAATAACACAGCACATTCATGGCCCAGTGGGTATGGCGCAAGATATTGTCTCATTCTATCTCCATGGTGATCATGCAGGGTGGTGGGTTCTTCATCAGGTGGCAGTGGGACAGGTGGTGCCATCCCTGTCTCTCGGTCACTCCGACAGCCATCTGGGTGGCCTGGATCACTTGGTATGGTCCCATCCATTTTGTCTGTGTTACCCAGTCTCCGATCTGGACAGGGATTTCATCTCTGTCCTCTCTGTCTGGGACCTCCTGGGCTTTCCTAAATAAATATATATGTTTTTTCACACGTTCTTTTAAATTTGGGGGTTCTGTTAAATTTGGGCAGAACCAATCTCGTGAAAAACCTTATGTACCATGTCCCCTCTTGACAAATGACTCACAAACCATGAGCCATTCGGCAAACCTATGGAATGAGCTGCGCTGGCAACACAAGTTTACCTGAAAGGTGTTGTCTCCGGAGGCCATCAGGGCCTCAGGAGCAACCTCTGGCCTCCCAAAGGGAGTGAGACGTGGTCAGTCGCCTGTTGTTGTTGCAACTCAACAACAGGCGAGGCCGCAGCAGAAGCCAGATACACAGCATGGGTGTGACACCTTTCAGCAGCAGCTTTATTACCTAAGCTAATGCTGTCTTGGTTGCCTGTGTGGGCATGATCCTTCAAAATTGCCAACTTAGCTGGGAGCAACATTGCTTCCAACATGCCTCAGTAAGGGCCGTCAGAGTAAAATAAGAATTTGTTCTTAACTGACCTGCCTAGTCAAACAAAGGTTAAATAAAACAAAAAAATAAAAGTTTATCAATATTGTCCTATCAAGTGAGACAACTCCATAACCTACATGTTTTCAACCTGTGTCCGTTTCTATAAATGCAGAACCATCTACAAAGAGATTAACATCAGAGAGCTCAAGTGGTTCATCAAAACGTTCTGCTTGTGCCTTTGAGTCTTGTTGGACTTGACCTTCAGAGTTATGATTGGGTCTTTGGTACCGTCTGTAAATATGTACTGGTGACACTGGAGGAGGGGGTCAGGGCATCCCTATTGTTGATTATTCTGTTGCGGGAACCCAGCCTCGTTTGCCGGTGGAGGCTGTTAGGGCCATCCATCCTTTCGTCCATTCATTGGTTGAGTCTTGGGAAGGTCCTTGATTAACATAGTGGGGTGGCCCTGCAGGGGACGCTCTTCCTCTTCCACCCTGGAAATGTCTTCCAGCATTCCCTCTCCATTGTCCTCTTCCCCTCTGCTGCCATTATTGTTGCTGTTTCTGTGGACACGTTTCTCATATGACCTGCCATGCCACAATCCCAACATACCAGCGGGTGACTTTGTGCTGGTAGGTAAGGTTGTGGGTTCCCACATGGTTGAGGGGGAAACTGAGCTGCAGGTGTCTGGGGAAACTGTGATGCAGGCGCTGGTGGAGGTTGTGGTGATGGCTGAGGTGCTCGGGTTACAGCCACCATCAGATTGTTGTTTTTCCCTTTGTCTAGCTGGGCTAGTTGGGCCTTCTTTAGTGACACTGCAGCACCTGCCTGGGAATTCTTCATGCTTTCATTATCTTCATTTCCACTTTCACTTTGGGCTTTTCTTCTACTTTCACGTTCCTTGTTTCACTTTCATTTTCTCCACTGTTCTCTCATCTTCTTTCATCCTCTCTGTCTCCACTTCCTGTTCCCCCTCGTGTCTTCTTCTTCATCATCACAGCATTGTCTGCTCTCTTCAGCTGCTTTGTCTGTCTCTCTTCTTCTCGTCTCTTATCTTTCTTCTCTGATTCTTCTCCACATGACTTCCTGTCCTCTTCTCCGTTATTATAGAACAGTTTGTTATTCGCCTCTGCTCTGACTTTCTTATCTTGACATTTCATAAAGTATCTATCTATCTATCTATCATCAGGTCTCTTGCAGTGGGAACTCCAGGGTAAAGAGGTGTTGACTGGGCTCTTGCATCATCCATTATTTCCCCTAATTCTTGAGATATCCGGCCTGGTGGTGGAGAATCGTTGTAGTCTTGGTCTGGCAGGGTGCCAGGTCCCTGTGTGTCTGAACTCCCAGCAGGTTAAGTCTTCAGTAAAAACAACTTTCTTGGTAATCTTCAGCTCTCCTCCTTGTTCCTGGGCTCTGGGAGACCAGCCAACTGGAGCTGCTAGTTCCTTCAGGAGTAATGGATAGACTCCTTTGAAGTCCTCTCTGCAGTGGGGAGGGGCCACGATCCAAGGGCTTTCTTCCTTGTTAATTCATTCTTCAAACGGGTGGCTTTTCGCTGATTCCAGAACAAGTTGTCAGTGCTGTTACAGAGAATAGGGTGGCCTGCTTTTTATCTTATCCCTCTGTAGGATGTTCACAACGGGACCGTCGGGTCGATTGGAGAGCCCGTCTGCAGGTTCTGCACGTAATATTAACTAAATAATAAAACAATGTTCTTATTTCAAATGTTTGGTATATAAAGTGTACCTTTATGTTCCTATGAATAAATGTTTAATATAAAATATGCAGTGAGTTATCCTCTATTCCTCAAGTGAAGTAAGAACAAGGTGTAAAATAACTGTTAATTGTGTCTTGTGTAATATATATGTGGTATAAGACTGCTGTCCCCTATGGATTAACCACAGCTCAGTAAATGTAATGTATATGTGGTATGGGACTGCTGTTCCCTAACTTAATTTCTGAACTTATTTGTTTTGGTTTCTTTGTATGTATGGATTACTTGGGTTGTTACCAACATCTGGTGAACATTTCATGTCAATAGCACCTTTGGAAATATATTTACTGAGAACAATGGTGACGTGTTCAATACTTATTTCACCCGCTGTATATTGTCATTTGCTTAGAAATGTATGAAGTCATTCAATATATTGGGTTATTTATTATGTGCATATTTGCTCAATTCAACATATCATTTCAACATTGTATTGTAATAAAGGAAATTCATCCAAATATACAGTGGGGAGAACAAGTATTTGATACACTGCCGATTTTGCAGGTTTTCCTACTTACAAAGCATGTAGAAGTCTGTAATTTTTATCATAGGTACACTTCAACTGTGAGAGACGGAATCTAAAACAAAAAAACGGAAAAAATCACATTGTATGATTTTTAAGTAATTAATTTGCATTTTATTGCATGACATAAGTATTTGATACATCAGAAAAGCAGAACTTAATATTTGGTACAGAAACCTTTGTTTGCAATTACAGAGATCATACGTTTCCTGTAGTTCTTGATCAGGTTTGCACACACTGCAGCAAGGATTTTGGCCCACTCCTCCATACAGATCCTTCAGGTTTCGGGGCTGTCGCTGGGCAATACGGACTTTCAGCTCCCTCCAAAGATTTTCTATTGGGTTCAGGTCTGGAGACTGGCTAGGCCACTCCAGGACCTTGAGATGCTTCTTACGGAGCCACTCCTTAGTTGCCCTGGCTGTGTGTTTCGGGTCATTGTCATGCTGGAAGACCCAGCCACGACCCATCTTCAATGCTCTTATTGAGGGAAGGAGGTTGTTGGCCAAGATCTCGCGATACATGGCCCCATCCATCCTCCCCTCAATACGGTGCAGTCGTCCTGTCCCCTTTGCAGAAAAGCATCCCCAAAGAATGATGTTTCCACCTCCATGCTTCACGGTTGGGATGGTGTTCTTGGGGTTGTACTCATCCTTCTTCTTCCTCCAAACACGCCGAGTGGAGTTTAGACCAAAAAGCTCTATTTCTGTCTCATCAGACCACATGACCTTCTCCCATTCCTCCTCTGGATCATCCAGATGGTCATTGGCAAACTTTAGACGGGCCTGGACATGCGCTGGCTTGAGCAGGGGGACCTTGCGTGCGCTGCAGGATTTTAATCCATGACGGCGTAGTGTGTTACTAATGGTTTTCTTTGAGACTGTGGTCCCAGCTCTCTTCAGGTCATTGACCAGGTCCTGCCGTGTAGTTCTGGGCTGATCCCTCGCCTTCCTCATGATCATTGGTGCCCCACGAGGTGAGATCTTGCATGGTGCCCCAGACTGAGGGAGATTGACCGTCATCTTGAACTTCTTCCAATTTCTAATAATTGCGCCAACAGTTGTTGCCTTCTCACCAAGCTACTTGCCTATTGTCCTGTAGCCCATCCCAGCCGTGTGCAGGTCTACAATTTTATCCCTGATGTCCTTAAACAGCTCTCTGGCCTTGGCCATTGTGGAGAGGTTGGAGTCTGTTTGATTGAGTGTGTGGACAGGTGTCTTTTATACAGGTAACGAGTTCAAACAGGTGCAGTTAATACAGGTAATGAGTGGAGAACAGGAGGGCTTCTTAAAGAAAAACTAACAGGTCTGTGAGAGCCGGAATTCTTACTGGTTGGTAGGTGATCAAATACTTATGTCATGCAATAACATACAAATTAATTATTTTAAAATCATACAATGCGATTTTCAACTCTCACAGTTGAAGTGTACCTATGATAAAAATTACAGACCTCTACATGCTTTGTAAGTAGGAAAACCTGCAAAATCGGCAGTGTATCAAATACTTGTTCTCCCCACTGTACATTATGAGTACAGATGAACAAAAATGACTAAGAAGAACCATTAGACATGAGGTCCAGTCAATACCTAACATATAGGTATTTACACTGCTGGTATGAAAAGAGTACCGCTACCAGACACACACACACACACACATCAGCAGAAGAGGCTGCCTAGAGTGTAGCCAGACAGCCAGTGGAGAGGATGGATGAGACACCAATGCAAACACAGCACAGGGGGGTAACCCAACTAACAATATCTCATGCAATAATAACAGTTGAGCAACTCAGAGACAACTTCATAGAGGCAATAAAGAACCCAGTTATCAACATTAGAGAATTTGCAATAATTTGTATTAATTCATGTAGGTGCATGTGTGTGTGTGTGTGTGTTTGCAGTCCAAAACAAAAAACAACTTCAAATGTCCCCGTTTTTTAGGCCATACACGATAGTCCCACAATATATAAATTAATTCAGTTCAAGCTGTATCCCGCATCCATAACCGTGGTGCAAACATTATCTGTCTTAGGCCTAGATTCAATCAGACCATTATGAGAAAAACCACACGATGTGGTTTTGTTTTTATGTTGTTTTAACTGGAATGACGTGGTAAAGCCTTTTTTGCACAAAGAACATCTATATGGCCTTTCCCCTGTGTGATTCCTCATATGCACTCGCAGATGTCCAATATGACCGTAGCATTTCCCACATTCAGTGCAGAAATAAGGTTTCTCCCCTGTATGGGTCCTCATATGCCTTTTCAAAGAAGATTCCCAATTGAACCATTTGCCACAAACATGACACCTGTATGGTTTCTCTCGGTTGTGAGAAACCATGTGCACCTTCCTCATATGCCGCTTCAGATGTCCGAACTGATGATAGAATTTGTCACAGTCATTACAGTGATAAGGTTTCTCCCCTGTATGTGTCATTATATGCCTTTTAAGTTCCCAGTTACGATTGAAACATTTGCCACAAATATGACAAGTAAATGTTTTATCCGATACTCTGTAGCAGTCTCCATCCGGTTCTGTTTTCATCTCTTCAGTTGTACTGGTGGGTGAATCCACAACTTGCATTTGGAAAAGATGTGAGGGCTGAGGTGGTTCCTGATTTTGGACAGAGGAAGGAGTGAATATGAACTCTTTGGAATCAGACTCTAGCTCTTCAAGCTGCTCTCCCCCCTGACTGGTCCAGAGTTCCTCATGTTCCTCTTTAATCTGGAAGGGCTCTGGGTCCTCCTGCTTCAGACTGGGGCTCCACTCCAGATCACAGTGCTGCTTAGGATGAACCTCTTCAGAGACCAGGAGAGAAAGCTGCTGGAGGTCTGGAGAGAAGCAAATACAAATAAGTATTTTATATATTTTTTCTGAAGAATTGGGGCCCTATGACCTATGGGGTTGTTTTACATGAATTCAAATCACTGACTGCACCCCTTTTAATTTGAATGACACCTTCCCTACTTGCGCATGGTACAAGTGGTCATAAAGTGACTTTTTGGCCATGACTATCAGAACATTCAGTTTTTCTAAAGTTCTCTATCGTAATTTTGCTTTTCGGATAGGATTAAATGCATAGAAATAGAATGGACAAATGATTGACTTGTATAGGGACTTCTGTTCTATTCATTCTATTTCTATGCATTTAAATCGTATCCGATAGCAGAAATCTGGATAGATACATGTTGAAAAACTGGGCCAAGGAGGAGCTCAAAGTTCACCCATTTTGCATACCTCACCCTACCATGAGAAATCAATGTCTTCACTGAAACAAGATAAACGGTTGAGTTTGATATCAGTTGAAAGCTTACAAACAATATATATATATATATATATATATATATATATATATATATATATATAGTATTATTATTTTATTTATTTTTAAATAAAAATTACTTTAACCTTTGAGGTAAATAATAAAAGAAATGCGTAAATGCATTTACACAAATGTTGAAGTTTAGACCCTATTTCATCGGAGGTGTTTTTGTTGTGCCTGTCATTGTTGAATACAGGGTCGGTGTCATTACAATCATAGAAATATAAATAATAGAATGTATCTTATCCCTTCAGACCATTGCAATTTAGCTGGTATAGTGCCTTTTAACCTTTTCCACATTTTGTTACTTTACAGCCTTATTCTAAAATGGATTAAATACATTTAAAAAACTCAGCAATCTACACACAATACCCCATAATGACATCAATCTACACACAATACCCCATAATGACATCAATCTACACACAATACCCCATAATGACATCAATCTACACACAATACCCCATAATGACAGCAATCTACACACAATACCCCATAATGACATCAATCTACACACAATACCCCATAATGACATCAATCTACACACAATACCCCATAATGACATCAATCTACACACAATACCCCATAATGACATCAATCTACACACAATACCCCATAATGACAGCAATCTACACACAATACCCCATAATGACATCAATCTACACACAATACCCCATAATGACATCAATCTACACACAATACCCCATAATGACATCAATCTACACACAATACCCCATAATGACGAAGTGAAAACAGGTTTAGACATTTTTGCACATTCATTAAAAATTAAAAACATAAATACCTTATTTTCATAAGTATTCAGACCCTTTGCTATGACTCGAAATTGAGCTCAGGTGCATCCTGTTTCCATTGATCATGTTTCTACAACTTGATTGGAGTCCACCTGTGGTAAATTCAATTCATTGGACATGATTTGAACACCTGTCTATATAAGGTCCCACAGTTGACAGTACATGTCAGAGCAAAAACCAAGCCATGAGGTCGAAGGAATTGTCCGAGAGCGGGCCGCCCGGCCAAACTGGGCAATCAGAGGAGAAGGACCTTGGTCAGGTAGGTGACGAATAACCCAATGGTCACTCTGACAGAGCTCCAGAGGTCCTCTGTGGAGATAGGAGAACCTTCCAGAAGGACAATCTCTGCAGCACTCCACCAATCAGGCCTTTATGGTAGAGTGACCAGACAGAAGCCACTCCTCAGTAAAAGGCACATGACAGCCTGCTTGGAGTTTGCCAAAAGGTACCTAAAGACTCTCAGACCATGAGAAACAAGATTCTCTGGTCTGATGAAACCAAGATTGAACTCTATGGCCTGAATGACAAGCGTCACGTCTGGAGGAAACCTGGAACCACCCCTACGGTGAAGCATGGTAGTGGCAGCATCATGCTGTCGGCTTGTTTTTCAGCGGCAGGGACTGGGAGACTAGTCAGGATCGAGGCAAAGATGAATGGAACAAAGTACAGAGAGATCATTGATGAAAACATACTCCAGAGCACTCAGGACCTGACTGGGGCGAAGGTTCACCTTCCAATAGGTCAACGACCCTAAGCACACAGCCAAGACAAGGCAGGAGTGGCTTCGGGACAAGTCTCTGAATGTCCTTGAGTGGCCCGCCAGAGCCCGGACCTGAACCCGATCTAACATTTCTGGAGAGACCTGAAAAATAGCTGTGCAGTGATGCTCTCCATCCAACCTGACAGAGCTTGAGAGGATCGGCAGAGAAGAATGGAAGAAACTCCCCAAATACAGGTGTACCAAACTTGTAGCATCATACCCAAGAAGACTCAAGGCTGTAATCACTGATAAAGGTGTTTCAACAAAGTACTGAGTAAAGGGTCTGAATAATTATGTAATTACATAATTACATCAGCAAAGCGCTCGCCCACACAACGCCATACACGTGGTCTGCGCTTGTGAGGCTAGTTGGATGTACTGCCAGATTTTCTAAAACGACATTTGAGGTGACTTCTGGTAGAGAAATTAACATTCAATTCTCTGGCAACAGCTCTGGTGGACATTCTTGCAGTCAGCATAAAAGTTGCACGCTCCTTCAAAACTTAAGAAATCTGTGGCATTGTGTTGTGTGAAAAAACTGCCTATTTTAGAGAGGCCTTTTATTGTCCCCGGCACAAGGTGCACCTATGTAATGATCATGCTGTTTAATCAGCTTCTTGATATGCCACATCTGTCAGGTGGATGGATAATCTTGGCAAAGGAAACATGCTCACTAACAGGGATGTACAAAATGTGTGCCCAACATTTTTAAGAAATAAGCTTTTTGTGCATATGGGACCAACACTTTACATGTTGCGCTTATTTTTGTTCAGTGTATGTAGTGTATGTATGCATGCATGTACAGTACAGTACCAGTCAAAAGTATGGACACCTATTCATTCAAGGGTTTTTCTTTATTTTTACTATTTTCTACATTGTACAATAATACTGAAGACATCACAACTATGAAATAACACATATAGAATCATGTAGTAACCAAAAAAGTGTTTATATTATATTTGAGATTCTTCAAAGTAGCCACCCTTTGCCTTGACGACAGCTTTGCACACTCCTGGCATTCTCTCAACCAGCTTCACCTGGAATGCTTTCCCAAAAGTCTTGAAGGAGTTCCCACATATGCTGAGCACGTTGGCTGCTTTTCTTTCACTCTGCGGTCTAACTCATCCCAAACCATCTCAATTGGGTTGAGGTCGGGTGATTGTGGAGGCCAGGTCATCTGATGCAGTACTTCATCACTCTCCTTCTTGGTCAAATAGTCCTTACACAGCCTGGAGGTGTGTTGGGTCTTTGTCCTGTTGAAAAACAAAAGATAGTTCAACTAAGTGCAAACCCAATGGGATGGCGTATCACTGCAGAATGCTGTTGTAGCCATGCTGGTTAAGTGTGCCTTGAATTCTAAACAAATCACAGACTGTCACCAGCAAAGCACCCCCACACCATAACGCCTCCTCCTCCATGCTTCACGATGAGAACCACACATGCGAAGATCATCCGTTCACCTACTCTGCGTCGCACAAAGACAAGCCGGTTGCAACCACAAATCTCACATTTGAACTCATCAGACCAAAGGACAGATTTCCACCGGTCTAATGTCCATTGCTCGTGTTTCTTGGCCCAATAAAGTCTCTTCTTCTTATTGGTGTCCTTTAGTAGTGGTTTCTTTGCAGCAATTCAACCATGAAGGCCTGATTCACACAGTCTCCTCTGAACAGTTGATGTTGAGATGTGTCTGTTACTTGAACTCTGTGAAGGATTTATTTGGGCTGCAATTTATGAGGTGCAGGTAACTCTAATGAACTTATCCTCTGTAACTGAGGTAACTCTGGATCTTCCTTCCTTGTGGTGGTCCTCATGAGAGCCAGTTTCATCATAGCTCGTTGGTTTTTGTGACTGCACTTGAAGAAACTTTCATAGTTCTAGAAATCTTCCAGATTGACTGACCTTCATGTCTTAAAGTAATGATGGACTGCTGTTTTCTCTTTGCTTATTTGAGCTGTTCTTGCCATAATATGGACTTGGTCTTTTACCAGATATGGCTATCTTCTGTGTACCACCCCTACATTGTCACAACACAACTGATTGGCTCAAGTGCATTAAGGAAAGAAATTCCACAAATGAACTTTTAACAAGGCACACCTGTTAATCGAAATGCATTCCAGGTGAATACCTCATGAAGCTGGTTGAGAGAATGCCAAGAGTGTGTAAAGCTGTCATCAAGGCAAAGGGTGGCTATTTGAAGAATAAAAAGGGGTGGCTATTTAAATATAAAATATATTTTGATTTGTTTAACACTTTCTTTGGTTAAGTTCTTGTCTTCACTATTACTATACAATGTAGAAAAACCCTGGAATGAGTCCAAACGTTTGACTGGTATTGTACGTACAGTGCCTTCTGGAAAAGTATTCAGACGACTTGACTTCAACATTTTGTTATGTTACAGCTTTATTCTAAAATTTATAAATTGTATTTTTTTGCTCATAAACCTACACACAATACCCCATAATGACCCAATACCCCATAATGACCCAATACCCCATAATGACCCAATACCCCATATTGACAAAGCAAAAACAGGTTTAGAAATGTTTGCTAATTTAATTTTAAAAAATACAAAACTAAACTATCATATTTACATAAGTATTTAGACCCTTTACTCAGTACTATGTTGAAGCACCTTTGGCAGCGATTACAGCATTGAGTCTTCTTGGGTATGACGCTACAAGCTTGGCACACCTGTATTTGGGGAGTTTCTTCCATTCTTCTCTGCAGATCCTCTCAAGCTCTGACAGCTATTTTAAGGTCTCTCCAGAGATGTTTGATGTGGCTCTGGCGGGCCACTTAAGGACTCTTGCTTTGTCTTGGCTGTGCGCTTAGGGTCGTTGTCCTGTTGGAAAGTGAACCTTCGACCCAGTCTGAGGTCCTGAGCGCTCTGGAGCAGGATTTTAACAAGGATCCCTCTATACTGAAAAACATCCCCACAGAATCACCAATGTTCTTATCTTTATGAAAGGCTGGACCCTCCTAAGTTTCTCTCTAATATATTTTTTAACATTTGCACTTGATTTGGTACCCAATTCTAATTTTAACCATTTTATGTGATGGTAAAGGTAGAGGTGTACTTACTTTTTCCCCCCATAAGGAAATGGCATTTTTGTTTATTTTAATTGCATAACATTAAACTGGGTAAACCTTTGTCAATAGTGTTGAAGTGAAGATTACATATCCATCTGTCCAAATATGTAAAAAAAACTTTCCAGGGGAAAGAACAATAAATCATTAAAGAGTTTGACAACCCTGTTTGAAAGCTTTAAAATGATATAAGACACTGATGTCTCATAGTGGGGTGGGGTATGCAAAATGAGTCAACTTCGCGCATATCTATCTCTTGACAGTTTTGGCATTCATGTCCAAAACGTCACTTTCTGACCATGTATGGAAGGTTTGGTTCAAATCTACTGTAAAGGGGTGCAGCCAGAAGGTTTTTGAAATCATAGGGAACAAGTCTTCGGTAATACTAAGACAACTAAACATACAGTAGACATCAAGTATCTGAGTAGGAAAACTAAATACACGAACACTGTCTTGGTGAAGATAAGTGGTATTTTATAGGAACTAGAAGGTATTGTTAGATTAAACTAGTATATGGAAAACAGCCTGTAAGACTATATATAAACAAAGTGCCATTTTTTTTTTATTCACAATTATATCCATTAAAAAAACATACATTGTTTTTTCAATTTTACACAGTATTGTTTGTCCCAGAAACGACAGAATGTTGTATGCCAGTCATGTTTGCGAGCGACTAAATACATTTGCCTTGCAACCTGACAGAGGATAATAGATTTTGCAGGAAGGAACCAGACAAACTCTTGATCAATTTAGATGGGGATTGATTGGGAATGTGATCATACCTGGGCGGCAGGTAGCCTAGTGGTTGGGTGTTGGGCTGCTGGATTGAATCCCGGAGCTGACAAGGTAAATAAGTATCTGTTCTTAACGGACTTGCCTAGTTAAATAAAAAAAAATATATAATAATACCCAGGTTTAAAATGGCAGATTCAAATTTTAACACACCATATTCTAGAATACAGTGTACAACTTTCTCTACTAACTATATTTAATGTAAAATATAATATTCATAAAAGTCAGAGACTGCTTACAAATCCTAAATATCACCAAAAACAACACAAGTGACCTTTGGATAATGTTCTAGATGTCCCATTAGTAGACTCATACTGATCCAAACAAATGACACGTTCATGTTTCCTCCCTCTGGTGAATGAAGTGCTTCTCGTTTACTTTTCAAATTATCCAAATTCAATCTTACTAAACCATTTTCTGAAGTCCTTGCACTGATGTGATTCAGCTCGTTAATGTGGACACAAAAAAAACATGTTTTCTCCTCTGTGTGAATAATTTCATAAAAAATGTTCCACTCCGGTTGAAGCATTTGCTACATTAATTGCTTGTGTGATTCCTCATATGCCGTAAGAGGTTCCTCTTCTGTCTGAAGGATTTGCCACATTCCTTGCACTGATACGGTCCCACCCTAGTCTCGCAACTGTTACCAGCGCACCAACGAGACTTGGTTTTGGGTGTCGCCGGGACTATATTCCTCCCCTGCGTGTGCGTGATTTTATGTGATTTTAAGTGGGATGCCGAGATGAAGTATTCTCTACAGAAAAAGCATCTGTATGATCTCTCCCCTGTGTGTACCCTCATATGCACTGTCAGATTTCCTATCTGAGTGTAGCATTTGCCACATTCAGTGCAGCAATAAGGTTTTTCACCAGTATGGGCCCTCATATGCCTTTCCAGACCAGATTTACAGTCAAAACATTTGCCACAAACATGACAAGGGTTTTCACCAATGTGACACGGTTTCATCTTGATCTCTTCAGTTGTACTGGTGGGTGAATCCACAACTTGCATTTGGAAAAGATGTGAGGGCTGAGGTGGTTCCTGATTTTGGACAGAGGAAGGAGTGAATATGAACTCTTTGGAATCAGACTCTAGCTCTTCAAGCTGCTCTCCCCCCTGACTGGTCCAGAGTTCCTCATGTTCCTCTTTAATCTGGAAGGGCTCTGGGTCCTCCTGCTTCAGACTGGGGCTCCACTCCAGATCACAGTGCTGCTGCTCAGGGGAAACCTCATCTGGGAGATAGAGCTGATGTAGGTCTGGAGAAAAAGAAAAAAATCTTTCAAAAAAACGATGAATTCCTTAACCATTGTCTTACATGGTTAGTTGGTACACTTATGTTCAATTTATACTGAGTGTACAAAACATTAAGAACACATTCCTAATATCAAGTTGATATTTTTGTCCTCAGAACAGACTCAATTCGTCAGGGCATGGACTCTACAAGGTGTCGAAAGCGTTCCACATGGATTCTGGCTCATGTTAACGCAAATGCTTCCCACAGTTGTGTCAAGTTGGCTGGATGTCCTTTGGGTGTTGGACCATTCTTGATACACAAGAAATTGTTTAGTGTGAAAAACCCAGCAGTTTCAGTTGTTGACACAAACCTACTACCATACCGCCATTCAGAGGCACTGAAATCTTTTGTCTTGCCCATTCACCCTCTGAATGGCATACATACAGAATCCATGTATCAATTGTACGAAGACTTCTCTAACCTGTCTCCACCCCTTCATCTACATCTGATTGAAGTGGATTTAACAAGTGACATCAATAAGGGATCATAGCTTTCACCTGGATTTCCACATCGTTACGTTACTGCCTTATTCTGAAATTGAAAAAATGTTTTCCTCATCTACACACACAATGCCCCATAATTTGCATAAGTATTCAGACAGTTTGCTATGAGACTCAGAATTGAGCTCATCCTGTTTCCATTGATCATCCTTGATGTTTCTACAACTTGATTGGAGTTCACCTGTGGTCAATTCAATTGATTGTACATGATTTGGAAAGGCACACACCTGTCTATATAAGGTCCCACAGTTGACAGTGCATGTCAGAACAAAAACCAAGCCATGAGGTTGAAGGAATTGTCTGTAGAGCTCAGAGACAGGATTGTGTCGAGGCACAGTGGCCTCCATCATTCTTAAATGGAGAAGTTTGGAACCACCAAGACAAGAGCTGACCGCCCGGCCAAACCGAGCAATCGGGGGAGAAGGGCCTTGGTCAGGGAGGTGACCAAGAACCTGATGGTCACTAACGGAGCTCCAGAGTTCCTCTGTGGAGATGGGAGAACCTTCCAGAAGGACAACCATCTCTGCAGCACTCCA
Organism: Thymallus thymallus; assembly: GCA_023634145.1. Lineage (NCBI taxonomy): Eukaryota > Metazoa > Chordata > Actinopteri > Salmoniformes > Salmonidae > Thymallus > Thymallus thymallus. The sequence goes on along the minus strand of CM042390.1, from coordinate 2,172,641 downwards.
CCAATCAGGCCTTTATGTTGGAGTGGCCAGACGGAAGCCACTCCTCAGTAAAAGGCACATGACATCCCGCTTGGAGTTTGCCAAAAGGCACCTAAAAGACTCTCAGATCATGAGAAACAAGATTCTCTAGTCTAATAAAACCAAGAACTCTTTGGCTTGAATGCAAAGCGTCACATCTGGAGAAAACCTGGCACCCTTACCTGCCAATCTATAAATGTTGTCTCCATAATCTAGCATGGGTAGGACGGCCATCTGAATCAGGGTTAGTTTGGCAGCTGGGGTGAAAGAAGAGCGATTACGATAGAAGTCTAGATTTAACTTTAGCCTGCAGCTTTGATATGTGCTGAGAGAAGGACAGTGTACCGTCCAGCCATACTCCCATGTACTTGTATGAGGTGACTACCTCAAGCTCTAAACCCTCAGAGGTAGTAATCACACCTGTGGGGAGAGGGGCATTCTTCTTACCAAACCACATGACCTTTGTTTTGGAGGTGTTCAGAACAAGGTTAAGGATAGAGAAAGCTTGTTGGACAAAGAAAGCTTTGTTGTAGATCATTTAACACAAACTCTGGGGAGGGGCCAGCTGAGTATAAGACTATCATCTGCATATAAATGAATGAGAGAGCTTCCTGCTGCCTGAGCTATGTTGTTGTAATGTATGTAAATTAAGAAGAGCGTGGGGCCTAGGATTGAGCCTTGGGGTACTCCCTTGGTGACAGGCTGTAGCTGAGACAGCAGATTTTCTAACTTTATACACTGCACTCTTTGAGAGAGGTAGTTAGCAAACCAGACCAAAGACCCCTCAACACACAGCCAAGACAACGCAGGAGTGGCTTCGGGACAAGTCTCTGCATGTCCTTGAGTGGCCCAACCAGAGCCTGGGCTTGAACCCGATCGAACATCTCTGGAAATTTCACGGTAAGGTCTAAACCTGTTTGACAAATACAATTTTATTCTATCTCTGAAGAATCCTGAAAATAGCTGTGCAGCGACGCTCCCCATTCCAGCCTGACGGAGCTTGAGAGGATCTGCAGAGAAGAATGGGAGAAACTCCCCAAATACAGGTGTGCCAAGCTTGTAGCCTCATACCCAAGACTTGAGGCTGTAATCCCTGCCAAAGGTGCTTCAACAAAGTACTGAGTAAAGGGTCTGAATACTTATATAAATGTGTTTTTTTTTTTTTATATATACACACACACGGAACATTTTCTAAAAACCTTTTTGCTTTGTCGTTATGGGGTATTGTGTGTAGATTGATGAGGGGAATTATCCTTTTCCTCTTTAGAATAAGAATGTAATGCAACAAAACTGGGAAAAAGTCAAGGGGTGTGAATACTTTCTGAATGCACTGTAGATGAGCTACTACTAATTCACTTCACTGTGCGGTATGTAAAGACGTTACTGAACAACTGGAAAATTACCAGTGAATAGTATCATTAAACTCAAGAGACTAACAAAAACATTTTGGTCCCACACAACGCAATCACGAAACATAGCTATTCCGAAAACTTCCTTTGGACGACAGACTTACTGAGGCTTTGGCTGGCGCATAAACACTCCCATCCACAGACTTTGTGTGTTGGCTCTACGGGTTTATAGCGAGCATTTCTCTGACAAATTCTGTAAACCACCAACTAGATTACTTATTGGTAAAAATGTCGCTGCGCCTGACTAGGGCCAGCAGAAATCCAAATCGAGGTAAGAGATATGCTATAAAGGTTGGCTAGCTACTAAAGTAGCATCACTGATGAAAGGGGGAACACTGAGTCTGTTATTTAGTTTGTTAGCTAAATGTTTGCTTGCTACCTAGCCAGCCTCACAAGTGTGTGTTTCGGGATAGGGTAAAAACGACCTATTTTCAGGTTTTATGCTTGCTAATATTGTTATATCATTCTGCAAAACACATTGTTTGCCAACGTTAGATGACTTAGGCCGCTTTCACATATCCCCTGTATGATTCGGATCCTATAGCTTTTGTTTGATTGGCTACCTATTGTTAAGTCTATAAAGTTTGAGTGAAACGCAATATCGTACCCAGGCGAGTCACGTGGAACTTTTTGTCCGTTGTAAACAAGCTAGCTACCTAGTTAGCTTACAACACGTAGAATGTGCGTCTCACATATCACATCCTGAAACGGTTATGTACAGCTATTATGAAAGCAAATGTTTTTTGTTTAAATGGTCACCAATGCAGAATTTCAAATGTGAAAACGCCCCTGAATTGAACATGAGCTGGAGGTCGATACAATGCCACTGTATTGAGTGATGCCATGGTTCTATTATTGGGTAGGTGAATGTGTAGAATACATATTGTGGGAACCTGGCAAGGGTGGATCCAGTTGTGTTTTACACATTTCTATTTATGCATGATATGCAGGCTCATGTCGGTGGCAGCACGGAAATGAGTGTGTTGCCCATGGCTGCTGAGATTTCCAGTGTACCAAAATCAACTCCTCACCTAGCAAAAGCCAACCTGGAACAACTGCATGAGAACTGAGTTTGCTGCTCTCCAGTCCACAGCAGGCAAACCCACACACACACACAACACGTTCCACCATGCTTTACCCTTACCACCTGGGCAAGAGCTATGGCAATATACAGTATATACTGTTTTAATAAGCAGTATTATTTCTGTTATCAATAATGCTTTCGCTTATATGTATACATGACTGATTTGGCATAGTCTTCTTTTTTCTGTCACAGGAAACCTCAAGTGGGGATTTTAAGGTTATATGCATTGTAAGGACTATTTGATCTTGCAGCTAAAAGTAGAATTGCAGTATAAACTAAAAAAGAATGAATGCAAAAAGGAGAATAGGTGTTGTTCAAAAGGATTCTGAAAGCACCAATCTGCCTACTTGGATCCAGTGTAGACACCGGTGGGTGAGGGGTACTTGTTCTTGGATCCAGTGTAGACACCGGTGGGTGAGGGGTACTTGTTCTTGAATCCAGTGTAGATACCGGTGGGTGAGGGGTACTTGTTCTTGAATCCAGTGTAGACACCGGTGGGTGAGGGGTACTTGTTCTTGAATTCAGTGTAGATACCGGTGGGTGAGGGGTACTTGTTCTTGAATCCATTGTAGACACCGGTGGGTGAGGGGTACTTGTTCTTGAATCCAGTGTAGACACCGGTGGGTGAGGGGTACTTGTTCTTGAATCCATTGTAGACACCGGTGGGTGAGGGGTACTTGTTCTTGAATCCAGTGTAGACACCGGTGGGTGAGGGGTACTTGTTCTTGAATCCAGTGTAGATACCGGTGGGTGAGGGGTACTTGTTCTTGAATCCAGTGTAGACACCGGTGGGTGAGGGGTACTTGTTCTTGAATCCAGTGTAGACACCGGTGGGTGAGGGGTACTTGTTGCAAATGGTGCTGACAATGCAACTGGGTAACACTTGTCTCTGACCACATCCAAGTCATTCGCATTTCAATCCCCATTCCAAGACCACTCTGTACGCCACAAGTCTAAAGGTTGGCCTACTGATGACCATATGGGTGACTGATAACATATGACAGCCTAGAATACTGTAACGCTGGGAAGTCTATTTATCACACAAACTACCTGTACTTACTTTATTGACAGCTGGCCATTAGGTCCCTCTGGCCAAGGTCTCTTCTTCCAGTTTATTTTCGGTAAATGGAAAAACGTTTCTACAACTGCTGGGTTTATGAGGGTTGGAAAAGTAATTGTCACTGGTTACAAAGGATGGTGGGCTCGCAGGACAACTCTAGATTTTACAAGGCTGGCATAAGCAAGTCCCATTCCACACAGCAAAGACACTAGTCTTCAGTAGGCTTAACTTGGCATTGCAGGTACACCACCAGATCCCAGATAGTGAGTCGGGTCTCAGCTTCTAGATGAATATCTGCCTGAGCCTCCGTCTGCACCGTCTCTCTCCCTCTCCATTTGTTGAAGATCATTGTCTGTGTATTCCGGTTAAAATAAATAAACCTTGCCTCATATTTGTAGTCCGACATGTTGGTAGCGTAGTATTTTGAAAGAAAACATGATGAGCTAGTTTGGTAGATTAGAAGCTCTGTGTTTACATTAGGGGTGGGCGATATATCAAATTAATTTGAGTGTATGTTTTCGTGCAATGATCTAAAACCCAAGAATCAAGGTTATTTTTTGTTGGTTTTTATAAGCGCTCTGTCTCTTTTTGGTCAGTCTCCTTCGCTACTCCTGTGCTGTGTGCACTGTGCATCTTCCCACTTGCAGACATCAAGCCCCTCCCCCAGCCACTCACAACAAAGACAAAAGATGGTTCGTCAGAGGAAGAAGTTGTTTAAACTCACTATTTGCATTTGAGGTTTGATTCAACAAAATCGGTAATATGAACACCGAAATGCTTAGACATTATTTTACTGTAATATCCCAACCAGAAACCATGGATTACAGGCAACATCCGCACCGAGCTAAAGGCTAGAGCTGCCGCTTTCATGGAGCGGGACACTTATAAGAAATCCTGCTATGCCCTCGGACAAACCACCACAGGCAAAGCGTCAATACAGGACTAAGATTGAATACTACTACACTGGCTCTGACGCTCGTCGGATGTGGCACGGCTTGTAAACTATTACAGACTACAAAGGGAAACCCAGCCACGAGCTGCCCAGTGACGCGATCCTACCAGACGAGCTAAATGCCTTTTATGCTCGCTTCGAGGCAAGCAACACTGAAACATGCATGAGAGCACCAGCTGTTCCGGACGTTCACAAGGCCTGACGGATTACCAAGGCGTGTACTCAGAGCATGTGCGGACCAACTGGCAAGTGTCTCTCCGACCGAGTCTGTAATACCTACATGTTTCAAGCAGACCACCATAGTCCCTGTCCAAGAATGCAAAGGTAACCTGCCTAAATGATTACCGCCCCGTAGCACTCACATCGGAAGCCATGAAGTGCGTTGAAAAGCTGGTCATGGCTCACATCAACACCATCATCCCGGAAACCCTAGACCCACTCCAATTTGCATACTGCCCCAACAGATGACGCAATCGCACTCCACACTGCCCTTTCCCACCTAGACAAACTGAATTGTTGGTTAAGGGCTTGTAAGTAAGCATTTCACTGTAAGATTGTATTCGGCGCATGTGACAAATACATTTGATTTCATTACATACTCAATTTATGTCACAAATAGTATGGTTATTGCAGCTAGTATGAATATTCGAACACAGATATAGCCTGTTCTCGGTACCAGAGCACCAAGTCTAGGTCCAAAAGGCACCTTAACAGCTTCTACCTCCAAGCTAGAAGACTGCTGAACAGTTAATCAAATCACTCTACCCCTACCTACATGTACAAATTACCTTGACTAACCTGTACCCCCGCACATTGACTCTGTACCGGTACTCCCTGTATATAGTATCGTTATTGTTATGTAACTTTGTGTTACTTTTTATTTAATACCCTAGTTTATTTATAATAACTCTTTATTGAACTGCGCTGTTGGTTAAGGGCTTGCTAGTAAGCATTTCACGGTAAGGTCTACACCTGTTGTATTCGGCGCATGTGACAAATACAATTTGATAGAGCAGAACATACCCTAACCCTTTTTACATAAAAACTACAGATTAGATTCATAAAGTGCAATTCTCCTTTAAGGTGTTTGTAATTGAATAAACATGGCAAAAAATGCAGACATTAATAAATGTATTTCTATAGTTTACAAAATAGTATTATTTTTACAATATGGGGAGTGACAAGATGGAGGCGATGTGGCTTCAAAACATCAACCCCATGTTAATCTAGTATAAATCATTGAGTGAACATGTGTTGCCCCATTTTCGTTCCGACTATGAGAATCCAAAGATTATCTGCAAACCCCAAGTAGAAGACCTTGTTCGAATACTTTTCGAAGCAGCCTTATTCCTTCCATATGAGCAAAATACGTTGACAATATGTATGTTTGGTTGAAAAGACGTCATCGCAACGACTTGGTGATCTGTAAATCAGGATAGTTAAAAAAAAATGTTTCCAAATCCATCCCATTGTTTTCACCAATTTTATTTGGCAGTATGTTTGGGAAACTCTAAACTCTTCCCAACCTCCACAATAGAAGACGCGATGGGCCGTAGACGAACACATTAATTTATTTTATTTAACCGTTATTTAACTAGGCACCTTATAAACAGACATCCTATTAAAATAATTGTAATATTCTAATTCTTAATAATACGCTACACGTTCCAAATAGTGTCTCTGCACAGTAGTTGCTACAAACCTGGTCGTTGTAATTTAATCTCGGGATTGAAAACCAAATCCAGCAGCCGCTGTAAACGACTGATCTCCTCCTTCGAACTGGAAATTTCCTGCTCGTATTGTGTTAGAGTTTTTTCCACTTCCACATATATCTCCACAGCAGCCGCGGTTAGTCGCTTGGTAAGAAACACATTCAACAACTGTAGTTTGGACATTTTGCAGGAGGTAAAGCACAATAAGGAGGTTAGTTACGAAAGAAGCCAGACGTATTACACGTGACCTCAATATGAGCACGGGCGCCGCAGACGTCGGTCATGTGATCAAACTAGGAAGTGGCTCGTTTGGTATGGTCGTCACTAGTTACCACAGACACAAAGTAAAATAAATCAAATATTTTGTTATCTTAATTTAAGGTTCAAATCAAATGTTATTGGTCACATACACATGTTTAGCAGATGTTATTTCGGGTGTAGCGAAATGCTTGTGTTTCTAGCTCCAACAGTGCAGTAATATCTAATAATTCACAACAATACACACAAACCTAAAAGTAAAATAATGGAATTAAGGAATATATATATATATATATATATATATATATATAAATGTTAGGACGAGCTATGTCGGACTGGCATAGACTAAACTACAGTCGAAAAGAATACAGTATATAAATATGAGCAGTGGTGATTTTAGCATGTAAATCTTGGTGGGAAAAAATAAAAATATGTGGGATGCATGTCAGCAAAGCCACTACACAACACAACACTAAACAATACATTAATTGCACTATAATGGTGACAAACGGTGCCCACAAACTGTTAGATCCTACATAAAGCTGTCCCGACACCTTACCACTGCTACACCTGGCTATCAGCGGAGCCTTGTCTGGCAGCAGAAGTTCATTCAGCCTCATTGTGCTTTGCTTACTTGAACAGGAAGGTGGCAAGGCGGTCCTTCGTGGGCAAATTTTGTCATCAAACTTTGTCATCAATTCTGGCATTCTCTGGATTTACGGTGCATTCAAAACAACTGGGAACTCGGAAAAGTATGATTTTGACATGATCAGTCCAATCAATGCTACTGTAGATATAGCGTGATTTGACGTCATTTAATCTGTGGCCAATGACCTTGAGCCTTATTGGATGGGCATTTCTAATGTAGCTCTATGGCAGCACCCAAGAGGTTAGAATTTTCAAGCTCTACTCGTAGATTTTGCGGTGACAGTGTCCCCATGAGTGACAGAACACTGAGCCAATAACGGCGCAAATAGAGAACATTACCAACCCCTAAGCTTCGTATTTTCCGCTGGCTTCCCCACCACCACAGAAAGCAGTGAGCTAGGCTAAAACACCTGTATATTGGAACTGCCTTACTCAAGAAAGCAAAAAATAATGTTTATATGCGGCTTTATTAACTCAAAGATTTTGATTTTTTTTTTTTTATTGTTTGCAAACTGATATGTGACACGTATTAATGCCAAAATAACATGCAAAACAGGCAAGAAAATTTTTATGATGAAAGTCAACTTGTCCGAGAGAGATTTATATGGTTATCAAAATGTAATGCCAGGGTAAGCCTACACGAAACATAGCCCTTATTTTAAGTGTTTCTAAAATCCCCTATGGGAAAACTGAATGGTGGAAAAACAATTGGAACCATTTCCCTGTTTGACCGCTAGGTTTTATGGGTATTATGACTCATACTGTGGTACTCTTGCTGTTTTCAAAACAACTGGAAACTTGGAACTGGGAACTTGGAAATCTCTGACTTCCGACTTCACTGCGTTCAAAACTTGGAACTCTGAAAAAAACAAGCACAGACTGAGACAATTTGGAACCAGTGGAGGCTCCTCAGAGGAGGAAGGGGAGGACCATCCTCCTCATTGAATTTCATAAAAAATAAACATTTAAAAAAAAATGAAAAAGTTATCAGTTTTAGACTATTCTAAACATATTCACGTCACCAAATAATTGATTAAAACACACTGTTTTGCAATGAAGGTCTACAATAGCCTCAACAGCACTCTGTAGGGTAGCACCATGGTGAAGCCGGAGGACAGCTAGCTTCCATCCTCCTCTGTGTACATTGACTTCAATACAAAACTTAGGAGGCTCATGGTTCTTACCCCCTTCCATAGACTTACACAGTAATTATGACAACTTCCGGAGGACGTCCTCCAACCTATCAGAGCTCTTGCAGCATGAACTGACATGTTGTCCACCCAATCAAAGGATCAGAGAATGAATCTAGTACTGAAAGCATGAGCTACAGCTAGCTAGCACTGCAGTGTATAAAATGTGGTGAGTAGTTGACTCAAAGACAGATGACAATAGTTGAACAGTTTTGAAAAAATAAATTTCTATGAAAGTGAACTGTGTTTATGCATAATCAGGGGTGTATTAATTCCGCCGATTCTGTTGAAAAACGTTTATTTTTATTTTTTCTTTGTATTTTACCCCCTATTTCTCCCCAATTTCAATCTTACACCCTAGATAAGCTAGATGCAGGCAAGAGTGTGCAAGGCGGTATTGAATGTGTCATTCTCTGTCCATGTGTCAATGTCTGTCATCTCAAATGTTTTTCTCGAACTGTGTGAACCTACGATGTAAACTTTCATCCATAGGCTAGGTTGTAGCAACCTCGTGATGGGTATAGAGAAAATTGTAGTATCATGTAGTAGCCTAAACCTATCGATGTTATATTGTACTGGGTGAATGGAATATGAATGACAGTCATCCAACATGCTGTAATAGAATTCCAACTTTGGAACCCTATTTTGCTCCAGGGGCAGACCCTGTAGGTAGGCCGTCATTGTAAATAAGAATTTGTTCTTAACTGACTGGCCTAGTTAAATAAAGGTTAAAATAAAATAAAAACGTCATGAGTTGACCATGACGTAGCTAAACGGACGGCTTTTTAGAGCATCTGTCAGATGTCACGTACTCAAGAAGGCTCAACCAATCACCCGACGGGTTCTATGTTGAGTGTCATGATTACACATTTATTCAAATTGCTACACGTGCAATTTAAATTGAGCTGACTTCGCCATGGCAATTAGCTCACGCCTGGGACGCAGCCCGGGTCAGCCGATGCAAAACACGCCTACACGCCCTGCGAGATTAATCGAATCCCTTCAAAACAACAATACGACGTCAAATCATGACATCAGTGATTTTCAGGTTAGAAAGTCGGAGCTCTATGCTGAGTTCAAACAACTGGGAGCCGGGAGCTCGATTTCCGACTTCAGTGTGTTCACGACCACTGGTAACTCGGAACAAAACGAGTTCGGAATTCCAGGTCAGGAACTCGGCCGTCTTTGTAGAGTTCCGTCTTTCCGACTTTAATATCACTGACGTCATGATTTGACCTAGTTATTTTTCTCTGAGTTCCCAGATATTTTAAACGCACCACTAGAAAGAGGCTCGAGTTCCCGAGTTGCAATTCAGAGTTGGATGACCGTTTTTTTCCGAGTTCCCAGTTGTTTAAACGCACTGAAGTCGGAGATTTCCCAGTTGATTTGAACGCGGCAATTATCCCCAAAAATGGTGGCAAAGAACGTCAACAGTGACGTAAATGGTCCTACAAATAGGGGTAGAAAAAGCGCCTATTTGGATTGATGTCTGTGCATAACTTTATTTTTAGAGGTATTTAAATTATTATGCATGTAAAAAAAAAAAATATGGTGAAGGAGATTCCTAACTGGATCCATATTTGGTCGAAACAATGATGATAAATTCAAAGTAATGTGTCAATCCAACCCAGGCTTCTGTTTAGACAGCATTAGTTCAGGCTCAAGTGTTTTGGCGTCGTTCAATCATGGCGGAATGGAAGGTCTATTGAACGGAGGTGGATCCTCAGTAAAGAAAACCATGCATTTGTCATATTTTGTTGGGTGCAACTGCCTTTGGACTAATATGTAGTTAATACCCAGATCCTGTAAATCAGGACTCGTCTCCACACTAACGTTACATGGTAAGTTCAGTCCGAGCTAGCCGAATAACTTGGGTAACGAATCTAGATACATGACATGCTCCAGTTTTGTGGGGGATGCTTGCACAATGTTACATGAATGATAACAACAGTTATGTAAACACAGTTTAACTTCGTGTTAGCAAGATATTATACACTGAGTTACACCACCTTTTGTCCTCAGAACAGCTTAAATTCGTCGGGGCTTGGACTCTACAAGGTGTCGAAAGCGTTCCACAGGGATGCTGGCTCATGTTGACTCCAATGCTTCCCACAGTTGTGTCAAGTCAGCTGGATGTCCTTTGGGTGGTGGAACATTCTTGATACAACGGGAAACTGTTGAGAGTGAAAAACCCAGCAGCGTTGCAGTTCTTGACACACTCAAACCAGTGTGCCTGGTACTTACTATCATACCCCGTTCAAAGGCACTTACATCTTTTGTCTTGCCCAATCACCCTCTGAATGGAACACAAACACAATCCATGTCTCAGTTGTCTCAAGGCTTAAAAGTCCTTCTTTAACCTGTCTCCTCTCCTTCATCTACACTGATTGAAGTGGATTTAACAGGTGACATCAATAAGGGATCATAGCTTTCACCTGGATTCACCTGGTCAGTCTGTCATGGAAAGAGTAGCTGTTCCTAATATTTTGTGTACAGTGTAAAGTTGCTGTAATGTTGTTAGTTAGTAAGTAATATTTGGCACCCCGAGAACAAAGGATCGCCAAGAAGAGATTAGTTGAACAATTCCTTGCTAAACTTTACACTAGCGAAGCTGTAACTGCGATATGGTGAATCACATATCCCGTTATGACTGTAACTAGCTATCTAGTCTATATCCATGTTTCGTTCCAAAGATAAAAAAAAAAAAAAAAGTGTGTTTTAGAAATGTCTGTGTCCAGTTTCATATGGTTCTTGACGGGACATTCTGCTTAAGTTAGATGGATTCTTAGCTCTAGTTTATCTTCCATACAGGGTTGTAGCGCCCAGCAGAGCGTACCACCACTACATCGAGTCACTAAGTCTACTTGTAAAAAGGTCCATCCTTCAATGCTTTCCTTGTAACTATGTTTGTCCTGTGTAACTGCATGCTTTTTAAAATTGCTGAAATCTGTCGTTTATTTTGTTTTTTTTTAAATGTTTTTTTGACATTTGAGAAACTGCAATCTCATAATACACTGTTTTCCAATGCAATGGACTAGGAGGTTAGGACTTCAAGCATTCACTACCACTCAATAAAAAATATCCATTATTGAACACTTACTGTGTACCTGTGGTGTTCTGTTTGTTATGGAGTTGTCAGGGGCATTCAATGCAAAGACGGGCTTCTCCTTTTTCATCAACAAACATTTGCTCCCTTGGCAGAGGTCACTTAAAAGCTTTCACTTAGGATAAACATAGGTCACAGGAAAGCATGAATGAATGGACAGTTTTACAAGTATCGACTGATAGACTCTGATGGTACACCACCGACACTCATCGCAACTAATCACAGTTGGAAGGAGTTGAGTTTACTAAGCTAATGTATCCTAAACCCAATGTTCCATCGATCCTATTTGTGGTCAGAAGCTAGGCAAAGTTAAACAAACCCTACAACTATGCACAAGGACTACTTTTAACAATTTCCACTGAACATTTTTACAAAACACATTTACTTGAATAACAGTGCAGATGTAAGGTTTGATAACAGCATGACGGCACCAACAGCATCTGCACTGTTCTTCAAGTAAATGTGTGTTTGTAACATTTTAAAGGAGAAAATCAGAAACTGAGCATCAGGCTGTTACTATGTAATTCCTCCAAGGCTACTGAAAGTGTTATCTAACTAGCTAACTAGCTATGTCAATGATGTCTAGATGGTAATGATATACCTAGCCCTAATTTGTGTAGGCTTATTTAAACATCTTACTGAAAGCATGGTCAGCAGGATAAGCGTATTCATAACAGACCTTAGGTTAATTAGCTTGTTTCAATCTAGCTTCGGACCGCAACTAGGATCTTGACGGGACATTCTGTGATGTGTACTGTTTGGGGGGGGGGGGGGGGGGGGGTACTCGACGACCAGGATTGGAAAACACTGATCTAGAAGATGACATATTTGCCATGTCTCCTCTTCTGCTTAATCTAAATGTAGTTGATGATTCAGCAGGTGAAACCGCATCTGGCCGGCACCATGCCTGTGGTGTGGCCCACCCTCCTTGACCTGGGCAGGGATGAGTGTAAGAGAATCCTCCGTAAACTTGGTAAGACCCCTTTCAAGGCTTGCCTCATGCATTAAAGTGACTTGTCACTTTCAAAGAACCCAAAATGTTACTGATGTTTCAGAGTGAAAGCGGAGTTGTTTTTAATGATAGCCTGTATTATTTCTAATGATAGCCTGTATTGTTTCAAAAGAGCTGGAGGCATACGCCGGCGTAATCAGTGCTTTGCGAGCCCAAGGCGACCTCACCAAGGACAAGAAGGACCTCCTCGGAGAACTCACTAAGGTCCTCAGGTAAACCAGTAAAGTCTCTGTGTATTTCCCCATAGCTAGAGGAACCTAGTGAATATGGGCCTTTTCTTTGTCAAAACAGACTTTGCCTGTGACTTAATTGCTCATCCTTACTTTGCTAATTGTATGGTTGTCTTCCACAGCATTTCAACAGAGCGTCACCGTGCCGAGGTCCGTAGGGCCGTCAATGATGAGCGCCTTACCACCATTGCCTATCAGTAAGTCATGTTATTACTAAAACTACATACAGTTGAAGTGGGAAGTTTACATACACTTAGCTTGAAGTCATTAAAACTCATTTTTCAACCACTCCACAGATTTCATGTTAACAAACTATAGTTTTGGCAAGTTGGTTAGGACATCTACTTTGTGCATGACACAAGTAATTCTTCCAACAATTGTTTACAGACAGATTATTTCACTTATAATTCACTATATCACAATTCCAGTGGTTCAGAAGTTTACATATACTAAGTTGACTGTGCCTTTAAACAGCTTGGAAAATTCCAGAAAATTATGTTATGGCTTTAGAAGCTTCTGATAGGCTAATTGACATCATTTGAGTCAATTGGAGGTGTACCTGTGGATTTATTTACAATTCTCTCTTGTCACAGCATGTCGGGTCCCAACAGCTCCTCCGAGTGGTCCATCGAGGGACGTCGGCTGGTCCCCTTGATGCCCAGACTGGTCCCCCAGACGGCGTTCACTGTGACGGCCAACGCGGTGGCCAGCGCCACAGCCAATCAGAATGCCTCTCTCTTGCTGCCCGCCGAAACAGGAAATAAAGAAGGTAAGATTACCGACAGATCAATTGCCTTTAACCACAGACTAAGGATCAGATTACTTTACTCCTAATCATAACCAGAGGGATTTTGGAGATGAAAAAAAGATCTGACCCATTATCAGTTGTTAGGGTTAACTTGCTACCTGCAGCATCAATTATCAATGACATGTCTCCTTATAGTGTCTTTTTGTATGAAGTATGGTTATTTGTTTGCAGTGGTTGTTTGCTACTCCTACACAAGCACCACGTCCACCCCCACCAGTGCCACGGCGCCCAGCGGCAGTGCAGCAGCCACAGTGAAATCCCCACGCCCGGCCAGCCCCGCCTCCAACATGGTGGTACTGCCCAGCGGGAGCACCGTCTACGTGAAAAGTGAGTCGGAACAGAGATTCCATGTTTCTTTGTTCTTTTACTTCGGAAAGAAAAATAAGTGTCAAGAGCGTTGCGTTGGTCATGTGATCTCCGGTGTAACACGCCTTAAACAGAGCCTGCCAAACGGAGCCAGAGGCAAATCCTCTTAATGTATCCCTACATTTGTGTCTCTGTTTAGTTTTTCTCTCCGTCTGTCATTCTCTCAGGCGTGAGCTGCTCTGACGAGGACGAGAAGCCACGCAAGCGGAGGCGGACCAACTCCTCGAGCTCCTCCCCCGTGGTGCTGAAGGAGCTGGCCAAGGTGGCCCCTCCCTTGTCCAAGACCATCACCATGCCAGTAAGTGGTAACCCCAAGATGAGCAACATCATGCAGAGCATCGCCAACTCGCTGCCGCCGCACATGTCCCCCGTCAAGATCACCTTCACCAAGCCCACCACCCAGACCACCAACACCACCACGCAGAAGGTGAGCAGGAGAGAACCGACTGGAATTCGTAAGAAAGCGTCTCGTTCTATTGGCAAAGAGTCAATATAGTGAGGTGTGAGACGAATAGAATAGGAATGGTTGAATATGTTTGTATGATCGTAAATGATTGCATACTGTCTGCAAACTTGATTGCAAGGGATTGTGTACATGAACTCTTGAAAGTGATTGTGTATATACAGTATACTGAACAAAAATGTCAAAGATTTTACTGAGTTACAGTTCATAGAAGGAAATCAGTCAATTTAAGTAATTTCATTAGGCCCTAATCTATGGATTTCACATGACTGGGCTGGGTGGGCCTGGGAGAGCATAGGTTTTTCTGCACAAAAGGCCTTTATTACAGACAGAAATACTCCTCACCACCCCCTCCCTTCAGACAATCCGTCTTTTTTTTTTCAGCTCTTGAAACATGGGACAAACACTTCACATGTTGCGTTTTTATATTTTTGTTCAGTATATGAACTTGATTGAACGTGGCTGTATAACTTACTGTATATTATATGATTTGTCAGGTAATCATTGTGACGACCTCTCCTAGCTCCAACTTCGTGCCCAACATCCTGTCCAAGTCTCACTCTCACAACTATGCGGCGGCCATGTCAAAGCTGGTTTCCACCTCCATGCTGACCTCGGCCAGCCAGAAACAGACCGTGTTCATCCCGGCCAGCTCAAGTCCCTCCTCGACCCCCAACACGGTCGCTGTGACAACTGTGGTCTCCTCCAGCCCGTCTGTGCTCATGTCCACCATAGCACAGAGTAGGTTTGCGTGTCCCACAGTAGATGTTAGATGTGTTCCTTCCAGCAGTGTACAACAGCTGTCAGGTGAATTGCTTTCAGGATTTATTACCAGCCTTCGCCCAATTAGAGAGTTTGTCTTGTTGTAGCTACCAAGACCAATTTTTTTGTATTTATTATTATTATTATATACACACACACACACACACACACACACACACACACACACACACACACACACAAACTGGAGATTGCATGACTGTGTGCTCAATTTTATACACCTGTCAGCAACGGGTGTGGCTAAAATAGCAGATTCCACTCATTTGAAGGGGTGTCCACATACTTTTGTATCCATCTATCTATTAAATACACATTTTAAACTGGATCTGTGCTTATCTGATTGGGCCACTATTTCCTGTCCTCTCCCAGTGCCAGGTGGCTCATCGGCAGGCGTGAAGGTGGCTTCTGCCAGGCTCCCCTCTCCTAAGACCATGGCGGGCTCTCCCACCCAGATTCTTTCCCAGTTCCCCAAGCATCACCAGCAGTCCCCCAAGCAGCTGCAGCAGGGCTCCCCCATGGGGGCCGGCGCCATGGTCCAGGCCTCCAACACTCCCCCCAGCTCCAAGCCCATCATCCAGATCAAGCAGGAGTCGGGTGAGCACAGGGCGTGAACCCCAAACCCACTGGCGTTAGTACTCTACCCTGAGTTTCCCCATTATTGTATTTTTAATGTTTCATTTACTGGACCTTCTCGCCTGAACTTTGGTGAACAGGAAATCTGGGGGGAAAACAAATATCTGACCTATGTAATCACGTAATGATTTGTCTGATTGTTCCTATAGGTGTGAAAATCATCACCCAGCAGATGCAGCCCAGTAAGATCCTGCCCAAGCCCTCCTCTGCCGGCCTGCCCAGCAGCAGCTCCTCCCCCATCATGGTCGTCAGTAGCAACGGGGCCATCATGACCACCAAGCTGGTGTCCCAGCCCACAGGTGGAACTTCTCATAGAAAACTCCCTAAACAGACAAATGTCATCCAAGCATCTACAGTGTATATAATACACAAAGACAGTGGATGGCAGCACTGGTTCGGACAATAGTTTGTTCAAAAACATGTTGCTTACTGAAGTTAATTGTTTAGGCGTTGTTCTGTGTGCTTTTATCCTTTGTTCTATCTGTAGATATGGAGAAAGGAAACGGTGCTAAGGTGAAGCCCTGTCAATTGTTTTCATTTAAATTGAGGAAAAACATTGTTTTTGTGCAGGCACCCAGGCCACCTACTCGAGGCCCACTGTGAGCTCCACTATTGGAGCCAGGATGGCGACGTCGGCCAGTGGTGCCACCTACGTCAAGACCACCAGTGGCAGCATCATCACAGTGGTCCCAAAGTCTCTGGCCACACTGGGCAGCAAGATCATCAGCAACAACATTGTGTCTGGTGAGACTGGTATGATTTCTATACAGTTCAGTAGTGTTTAGGGGTGTGAATGTTTAAACATTTAAACTAAATTGGGATCTTTTTTTATATATATATATATATATATATATATATATATATATATATATATATATGTTCACAGTGCAGTTAATCACAAAACTACCATAAAACGGGTCCCAGTCAACATCATAAAGGAACAAATTAAAAATAACAAATACTTAACCCAACAAAGCTTTAATGTATATATTTTCTGCTACTTTATGAAGCTATAATGTACGAGGGAGAGAGAAGCAGCAGGGAGGGGGGAGGGACCGCGCGGTGTGAGTGACGAGGGGAGCAGGGAGGGGGGAGGGGCCGCGCGGTGTGAGTGACGAGGGGAGCAGGGAGGGGGGAGGGGCCGCGCGGTGTGAGTGACGAGGGGAGCAGGGAGGGGGGAGGGACCGCGCGGTGTGAGTGACGAGGGGAGCAGGGAGGGGGGAGGGGCCGCGCGGTGTGAGTGACGAGGGGAGCAGGGAGGGGGGAGGGGCCGCGCGGTGTGAGTGACGAGCGGAGCAACTCGCGCTGGTAGACTTAACTTATTGCTAGTTATTTATCATCTAATCTGATTGCATAGTATCTCTTGTTAGCTAGGCTAATTGAGACTACATAATTGTAACTGTGCACATTCTCCCCTTCCTACAGTAAATAAATTTAATAACAACTCCATTCAGATTATTAAAGGAGAATAACGGAACATTTTGAAAATGTTTGTTCCTAAACCCCTCTGACTCGTTGTTGGACTGTCTGTCAAGGTGCGCTCCTCTCTCACTCCGGGAGAGCGAGATAGAGCAAAAATATGTTAGATTCTTCAAAGTAGCCTCACTTAAAGGAATTCCCACATATGCTGAGCACTTGTTGGCTGCTTTTCCTTGTGGAGGTCAGGTCATCTGATGCAGCGCTCCATCACTCTCCTCCTTGGTCAAATAGCCCTTACACAGGAGGTGTGTTGGGTCTTTGTCCTGTTGAAAAACAAATGATAGTCCCACTAATGCCGGGCACACACTACACAATCTTTTTACGAATCGTAACAGACCACACACTTAACGACAAATAAACATACGTTTTACGGTTTAGATCGTTAAGTATGTGGAGGGTAATGATTTGGCACCACACACTAAACGATTCCATCCAAATAGATTTAAACTCAGTTTTTCACAATTCCTGACATTTAATCCTAGTAAACATTCCCTGTCTTAGGTCAGTTAGAATCACCACTTTATTTTAGGAATGTGAAATGTCAGAATAATAGTAGAGATTTATTTCAGCTTTTATTTCTTTCATCACATTCCCAGTGGGTCAGAAGTTTACATACACTCAATTAGTATTTGGTAGCATTGACTTTAAATTGTTTAACTTGGGTCAAATGTTTTGGGTAGCCTTCCACAAGCCTCCCACAATAAGTTGGGTGAATTTTGGCCCATTCCTCCTGACAGAACTGGTGTAACTGAGTCAGGTTTGTAGGCCTCCTTGCTCGCACACGCTTTTTCAGTTCTGCTCACATTTTCTATATGATTGAGGTCAGGGCTTTGTGATGGCCACTCCAATACCTTGACTTTGTTGTCCTTAAGCCATTTTGTCACAACTTTGGAAGTATGCTTGGGGTCATTGTCCATTTGGAAGACCCATTTGCGACCAAGCTTTAACTTCCTGACTGATGTCTTGAGATGTTGCTTCAATATATCCACATAATATTCCTTCCTCATGATGCCATCTATTTAGTGAAGTGCACCAGTCCCTCCTGCAGCAAAGCACCCCCACAACAGGATGCTGCCACCCCCGTGCTTCACGGTTGGGATGGTGTTCTTCGGGATACAAGCCTCCCCCTTTTTCCTCCAAACATAACGATGGTCATTATGGCCAAACAGTTCTATTTTTGTTTCATCGGACCAGAGGACATTTTTCTAAAAAGTATGATCTTTGTCCCCATGTGCAGTTGCAAATCGTAGTCTGTTTTATGGCAGTTTTGGAGCAGTGGCTTCTTCCTTGTTGAGCGGCCTTTCAGGTTATATTGATATAGGACTCGTTTTACTGTGGATATAGATGCTTTTGTACCTGTTTCCTCCAGCATCTTCACAAGGTCCTTTATACTTGCGTACTATTGTTTGTACAGATGAACGTGGTACCTTCAGGAAGTTTGGAAATTGCTCCCATGGATGAACCAGACTTGTTGAGGTCTACATTATTTTTTTTCTGAGGTCTTGGCTGATTTCTTTTGATTTTCCCATGATGTCGAACAAAGAGGCACTGAGTTTGAAGGTAGGCCTTGAAATACATCCACAGGTACACCTCCAATTGACTCAAATAATGTCAATTAACCTATCAGAAGCTTCCAAAGCCATGACATCATTTTCTGGAATTTTCCAAGCTGTTTAAAGACACAGTCACCTTAGTGTATGTAAACTTCTGACCCACTGGAGTTGTGATATAGTGAATTATAAGTGAAATAATCTGTCTGTAAACAATTGTTGGAAGAATTACTTGTGTCATGCACAAAGTAGATGTCCTAACAGACTTGCCAACACTATAGTTTGTTAACATGAAATCTGTGGAGTGGTTGAAAAATGAGTTTTAATGACTTCAACCTAAGTGTATGTAAACTTCCCACTTCAACTGTATATAAATACATCCAGTGCATTCATAAATGCACCTTCCCCTTTTCCACATGTTGTTACATTACAGCTTTATTCTAAAATGTTTTCATCAATCTACACAAAACCCATAATGACGAACTGGTTTTGACATTTTTTCAAATGTATTAAATATAAAAAACAGATATACCTTATTTACATCAGTATTCAATCCTTTTGCTATGAGACTCGATATTGAGCTCCGGTCCATCCTGTTTCCATTGATCATCATTGAGATGTTTCTGCAACTTGATTGGAGTCCACCTGTGGTAAATTCAATTGATTGGAAATTATTTGGAAAGGCAAACACGTGTCTATATTAGATCCCACAGCTGACGGTGCATGTCAGAGCAAAACTAAGCCATGAGGTCGAAGGAATTGTCCGTAGAGCTCAGAGACAGGATTGTGTCGAGGCACAGATCTGGGGAAGGGTACCAAAAAATGTCTGAAGCATTGAAGGTCCCCAAGAACACAGTGGCCTCCATCATTCTTATATGGAAGAAGTTTGGGACCACCAAGAGTCTACCTAGAGCTATGATATTACAATCTGATAACAATATTATTTTGGACTTCCAAGAAATGTATTGGTGAATTATATTAATCATGCATTGAACTGCGTTCATCTATTCTGCCAACAATGCGTTAGTGTACGGCATGGAACATTGAGTCAAATAGAACCTGTTTTTAAAACCTCTTTTATATAGTTGGTTTTGTAGCATAAACTGGGAATTTGATGTTTTCGACTTTATTATGATTTATCTGTCTGTTTCGTATCTGCAAAGTAGTTCAAATGTTGTCAATTCCACTTTAAACTTTAGGTCACCGGTTACTTTGTGTGCTAAACGTGAAATGTTTTTTGCAATGGGAAGTAATAGTTGTAAATTATTTGGAAATGCTTCCTGTTGGCTCTTGGCTTTGTAGCCTGTCTTTCTCATTTAACTTTTAGTTCTGTCATTTTATTTTCATCTTCCATTGAATAGCCTAGATATCTTCTAATAACTTGCCACACAGAGTCTTTAGCTCTATAACTGTAGCCTAGTGCCGGTTGGATGACTTGTGGTTGGACAACAAGCTACACGGATCACTCTCGTGAAAAATGAGAGCAGTCGAAGCCTAAACGATACAATGTTCTCTTTCTCCGCGAGAAGCGCGATGTAGACAGTCTGCGTTGTGAATTCAGGTCTAATTTCATGTTTTATTTCTTATCAATTTCCTTAGTAGTGTTACTAGAGTTAAAAGAGGAGGAATATAACCGTTAACTTTCTAAATTTACCGGTAAACTTTAGAATTTGGAAGGTATTTATATGAAAAATAGAATCACAAAGCTGTGAAACATTATCTTACGTATAACCCATTACCATTGCTGTTTAATACGAAGATTGTTGCATGTAATATTTTTTCAATGTTATTTTGGTATATCATATCATTGTGTTTTTGGGCCGAACTGGTGTAACTTGTGAAATAATAGTTGGAAGAAACTCCTAGACAACATGGATATAGACAAATACATCAATACATATAAATTACCAACGTTTACATAGATTGGTAATTACCAAAAACAAATGTAAATTCTGGTAACATTGAGAAATTACCGGGTGTTTTGCAACCCTAAGTGTTACCAATTTTGACTGAACATCTATACTCAGCAAAAAAAGAAACGTCCCTTTTTCAGGACCCTGTCTTTCAAAGATAATTCGTAAAAATCCAAAATCAAAACTTCACAGATCTTCATTGTAAAGGGGTTAAACACTGTTTCCCTGCTTGTTCAATGAACCATAAACAATTAATGAACATGCACATCTGGAACGGTCATTAAGACACTAACAGCTTACAGACGGTTGGCAATTAAGGTCACAGTTATGAAAACTTAGGACACTAAAGAGGCCTTTTTTACTGACTGAAAAACACCAAAAGAAAGATGCCCAGGGTCCCTGCTCATCTGTGTGAACGTGCCTTAGGCATGCTGCAAGGAGGCATGAGGACTGCAGATGTGTCCAGGGCAATAAATTGCAATGTCCGTACTGTGAGACGCCTAAGACGGCGCTACAGGGAGACAGGACGGACAGCTGATCGTCCTCGCAGTGGCAGACCACGTGTAACAACACCTGCACAGGATCGGTACATCCGAACATCACACCTGCGGGACAGGTACAGGATGGCAACAACAACTGCCCGAGTTACACCAGGAACGCACAATTCCTCCAACAGTGCTCACAGCAACAACTGGCAAATCTGGTGCAGTCCATGAGGAGGAGATGCACTGCAGTACTTAATGCAGCTGGTGGCCACACCCACCAGATACTGACTGGTGGCCACACCCACCAGATACTGACTGGTGGCCACACCAGATACTGACTGGTACTTTTGATTTTGACCATTATTCCATTTCTGTTAGTCACGTCTGTGGAACTTGTTCAGTTTGTCTCAGTTGTTGAATCTTATGTTCATACAAATATACATATGTTAAGTTTGCTGAAAAATAAACGCAGTTGACAGTGAGAGGACGTTTCTTTTTTTGCTGAGTATAGTTCAATTCTAGTGACTTAAAAGGTTGTGTTTTGGCAAACCTTTTAGATATTTGTCCCTCCATTGCAGGTACAACAACTAAGATCACCACCATTCCCATGACATCTAAACCCAATGTCATCGTTGTGCAGAAGACCACTGGCAAAGGAACGACCATCCAGGGTCTGCCTGGCAAGAATGTGGTCACCACGCTGTTGAACACAGGGGTCAGTTCAACATTATTTTTTATTATTAATTAAGCCATTTAAGCGATGTTTCATTTTATTTATCTAGAATCTTTTAAATGTATTGACCCAACAACTTATTTTAGGTTTATGGGTAGTTCTTGTTTTGCCTTTTTCTCTGATCAGTATATTGCTTTTAGCTTCATGTTATACGTCACAATTTTTTAAAATTCTAGTCATTTAGCAGATTATTCATAGCGACTTACATTAAGACAACCACATGTCATAGTAAATCAGTGCCAGTAAGAAAAGACCAGTGCAAGTGTTAAATTGCAAGAAAGAAAGGCAAATTACTATGGCAGCGTCAGAAATGGCACCCTAGTCCCTATATAGTGCACTAGCCCATAGGGCTCTGGTCAAAAGTAGTCCACTATATAGGGAATAGGGTGCCATTTGGTACGTATCCTAATTAGGGCTGTTAAAGCTAGTGTTAATGTGTTATTATTTTGACTCCATTAACGCATTTTCTTAGTTTGACCCCCTGGACCATCCATAGTTGAAATTCAAGACCCGGCAGCCAATGCGCTACTTTGACACCTAGTTTACTAGATAGCTACTTGTATGACTGAATGGTGGATAATACTATTAATTCAATTTAAACCCCCCCCCCCCCCCCCCCCCCCCCCCAGATATCTCTCTGGATTAAACCAAAGTAATTTTCATCTACTGCCAGGCTTAATTTGTTTATCACCGAAGTACATCGAGTCTTTGTTATAATTTACAAGCGAAACAGACGCCGGCAATACAAGTAACGTTATTACTAGTAGCAATGTAGGACATCTTCGGCAGCCTAAGCTAGAAGAATATGCACGCAGGAGGCCTATGGACAAGTCGACAAGCAGCACACAAGCTGTAGCCAAGTGGATAGCTACAGCTTGCATGCCAGTCTACATTGTTGAGGACTAAGGCTTGAGGGATATCATTCGGATCTCATCGAACGACTCAACGTATGGGTTACCCTCGAGCCACCGTCTTTACAAGAATACATGAGCTGTATGAAAGCGAGAGGGCTACGAAAGCGGAGGTGTTAAAACATGCAACGGCTGTTGCTCTCACGGGAGACCACTGGACTTCGGAGTGTAACCACAACTACCTGGGGTTACTGCGTACCACATCGATGGAAACTGCATTCACACACTCTGGCCATAATGAATACAAAAGAGAGGCACAGTGCTGAAACGTGCACCAAGCATTTCAAGGATGTAGCAAAGCAGTGGAACATTGAAAACAAAGTTACAACACTTTGCACAGACAGTGCATGGAACATGATTGCAGCTGCGAGACATCTGCCTTTTGAACACCTGCCCTGCACCGCGTCTTCAAAGGTCCATCAGTGTCCCTACAGAACAGCTGGTTCGCCAAATGCTGGAAAATTGTTGGCCGTTTCAAACACAGCCCACCAAATTTTGCAGAGCTAGGACAACAGCAAGATGCAAATGGGCAAAGGAAGTCACTCGCACAAGATGTCACAACAAGATGGCCCAACAGAAAATAAATCTCACCATGCCAACCACAGCTGAACTGGAGAAACTGCAGAAGCTGGAGGCATTACTGGAGCCCTGCAGGTAATCTTCTTTATCTCACTATTAGGGTTATAGTAAGATGTTGTGTGTATGTGTGAGAAAGAGAACGGTGTGTGTCTCTCAATTGACTGAAGTGATTTTGAATGATCTTCCATTGCAGGCACTTGACTGAACTTCTGGGAGGTGAGAAGTACATTTCCTGCTCAGTGGTGTTGCCTGCTTTGTACCATCTCTTTCGGGGTGATGGAGAGCTCTGATGATGACCCTGCCTAAGTGGTAAGATTCACAACAAAACCTGGAGAAACGCAAGAAAAAGAAGAAAGCTGCTCTTCTTGAGTTCTTCTGAGTCTGATGAAAAATGTGTGAAGTGTTACAAAACAGAGCCCAGCATCATCATAGAGGACTATCCACTACAGCGGTGGTCACAGCATGCAGGGGCACACACCAGGCTGGCCTGCATTGCACAAAGGTACCTGGCAACGCCTGCCACATCAGTACCTTGTGAGAGGTTGTTTTCACTCTCTAGGCATATCATACAAAAGAAGGGAGAAGCTTTATCATCTGAAAATGTCAACTGGCCTGTTTGTCTTTGCAACTGGCTCAGTGAAAAGAAAAAGGAGGACGTCTGAAGTATATGGTCACAGGTTTATGTTCTGTGGAATTCATGACATTGTTGGACAGGTTTATGCTCTTTGTTCTTTGTATCAATTTTTTGTTTTTCTTTGAGCCAACCCTCCAATCAGTAATTGGGAATGGCTGAAGCTTTAACGTGTCTCTGTCGTCTGCGTCTCTGTCGTCGTCTGTGTCGTCAGTGTCGTCGTCTGTGTGAATTTGAGGGAGCATTAGTTGGTCTACTGGGAGCATTAGTTGGTCTACTGGGAGCATTAGTTGGTCTACTGGGAGCATTAGTTGGTCTACTGGGAGCATTAGTTGGTCTACTGGGAGCATTAGTTGGTCTACTGGGAGCATTAGTTGGTCTACTGGGAGCATTAGTAAGTTACAGGACTTTTCTATTGCTTAATTTGTGTTTGTTAATATGCCATTAAAAACATTCTGATACAGAATATTTTTTTGTGTTTGAATCCCTACATGCCTCTAACTCAATACACTGCTTTTTTTTAAATGTCAAGTCTTTATTTATCACCAAACTTGAGCAAATAAAAATGAGCGATTTTTAAACGTGATTAACTACTGAATTTAATCGCAATTCATTATTTTAATCGTTTGACAGCCCTAATCCTAATATGGAAAAAGTGCAAGATGGCGCTGACAGAGAGCAGCCCTGCTTCGAGCTCCTAAGCAACTTTGCAGTATTTTTATTATTTCTTACATTATTAGCCCAAGACATTTTTTGTGTTTTTTATATACAGCCGGAAATAACTTTTCTCTATAAGAGCGGCAGTAACTCGCCAGTATTACGATCAGAAATACGACTTTCCCCAAATTGGATCCTTTGTTCGTACCCCCCAAGGCAATTGAACTGATTCCAGAGGCTGATCCAAAACACCGCCAGTGGAGAAGAGGTATACGGAGTGGATTTCTAGTCCAACTCAGGAGGCGTGGCCACCATCCACCGCTTCTGAGTATATTTCTCGCTAATGTTCAGTTTCTGGATAATAAAGTAGGCGAGGATCTCTTTCCAGAGAGACATCATGGATTGTAACATACTCTGTTTCACGAAAACATGGCTCTCTCGGGATATACTGTCTTTGTCCATACAGCCAGCTGGGTTCTCAGTACATCGCGCAGACGGGAATAAAGAACTCTCCAGGAAGAAAAATGGCGGTGGTGTATGTTTCATGATTAACTACTCATGGTGTGATTGTGATACCATACAGAAACTCAAGTCCTTTTTTTCACCCGACCTAGAATATCTCACAATCAAATGCAGACCGTTTTACCTCCCAAGAGAATTGGGAGGTAAAAGTATATTCCCCCTCAAGCCGATACCACGGCGGCCCTCAAGGAACTACACTGGACTTTATGCAAACTGGAAACCACATATCCTGAGGCCGCATTTATTGTAGCTGTGGATTTTAACAAAGCAAATTTTAGGAAAACGCTACAGATTTTTTACCAACGCATTGACTGTAGCACTCTCTCTGAGAAAACATTAGACCACTGCTACTCAGCATTTCGAAATGCCTAGAAGGCCCTCCCCTGCCCTCCCTTCGGAAAATCTGATCACGACTCCATTTTAATCCTCCCTTCCTATAGGCAGAAACTCCAACAGGAAGTACCCGTGCTAAGGACTGGTATGACCAATCGGAATCCACGCTTCAAGATTGTTTTGATCACTCGGACTGGGATATGTTCTGGGTAGCCTCCTGAGAATAACATTGACGAATACACGGATACGGTGAATGAGTTTATCAGGAAGTGTATAGGAGATTTTGTAAGACAGCTGGTGTTTACGGACATATTCAATCTCTCCCTATACCAGTCTGCTGTCCCCACTTGCTTCAAGATGTCCACGATTGTTCCTGTACCCTAGAAAGCAAAGGTAACTGAAACAAAATGACTATCGCCCCTTAGCACTTCTGTCATCATGAGGATCATATCACATCTACCTTACCTGACACCCTAGACCCACTTCAATTTGCTTACTACCCCAATAGATCCACAGACGATACAATTGCCATCGCACTCCAAACTGCCCTATCCCATCTGGACAAGAGGAATATCTATGAAAGAATGCTGTTCATTGACTATAGCTCAGCCTTCAACACCATTGTACCCTCCAAGCTCATCATTAAGCTCAGGGCCCTGTGTCTGAACCCAGCCCTGTGCAACTGGGTCTGGAATTCCTGATGGGCCGTCCCCCAGGTGGTGAAGGTAGGAAACAACTTTGCTGATCCTCAACACTGGGGTCCCACAAGGGTGCGTGCTCAGACCCCTCCTGTACTCCCTGTTCACCCATGACTGCGTGGCCAAGCACGCCTCCAACTCAATCATCAAGTTGGCAGATGACACAACAGTAGTAGGCTTGATTACCAACAACGACGAGACAGCCTACAGGGAGGAGGTGAGGGCTCTGGGAGTGTGGTACCAGGACAATAACCTCTCACTCAATGTCGTCAAAACAAAGGAGATGATCGTGGACTTCAGGAAACAGCAGAGGGAGCACGCCCCTATCCACATCGACGGCACCGCAGTGGAGCAAGTGGAAAGCTTCACGTTCCTCTGCTACACATCACTGATGATCCTAAATGGACCACACACACAGACCGTGTGGTGAAAAAGGTGCAACAGGAGGCTGAAGAAATTTGGCTTGGCACCTAAAACATTTACAGATGCACAATTGGGAGCATCCTGTCAGGCTGTATCACCGCCTTGTACGGCGACTGCACCGCCCGCAATCGCAGGGCTCTCCAGAGGGTGGTGTGGTCTGCCCAACGCATCACCCGGGGAAAACTACCTGCCCTCCAGGACACCAACAGCACCAGATGTCACAGGAAGGCCAAAAAGATCATTAAGGACAACAACCACCCGAGCCACTGCTGGAACCGAGAGACTGGAAAAACAGCTTCTGTGTCGCGGACATCAGACTTAAATAGCCATCACGAGGTGGCTTCCACCCAGTTACGTAACCCTGCACCTTAGAGGCTGCTGTACTATATACATACACTTGAAATCACTAGTCACTTTAATAATATGAAC
The DNA here is from genome assembly GCA_023634145.1 of Thymallus thymallus. NCBI lineage: Eukaryota > Metazoa > Chordata > Actinopteri > Salmoniformes > Salmonidae > Thymallus > Thymallus thymallus. The sequence continues at coordinate 2,145,569 of CM042390.1, read as the reverse complement.
ATATTTTTTTCGTTACTCATCTCCATGTGTGTATATACTGTATAATATTCAACTGTAGTTTAGTCTATGCCAGTCCGACATAGCTCGTCCTAATATTTATATATTCCTTAATTCCATTATTTGACTTTTAGATTTGTGTGTATTGTTGTGAATTGTTAGATATTATTGCACTGTTGGAGCTAGAAACACAAGCATTTCGCTACACCTGCAATAACATCTGCTAAACATGTGTATGTGACCAGTAAAATGTGATTTGAATGCTACTGTGTCTTAGGGTGAAAAGACCCTGCAAGGTGTTCCTGGGTCCAAGCCAGCCATCATCACAGCCTCCAGACCCATCACCAAGATGATTGTGACACAGCCAAAAGGCATGGGTTCCGGGGTGCAGCCCACCACCACCACCAAGATCATCCCCACCAAGATAGTGTACGGCCAGCAGGGCAAGACCCAGGTCAGTAACAGGCTCCTTGACGCTGGGTCTAAGCTGATCCTAGATCTGTCTGTACCCAGGGGAAACTTCCCCCCGTAGAGTATCAGCCACTCAACGAGTAGTGTAAACCAGTGTGGAGATCAGTTTGATCAGTTTGTACTCAAAGTGCTTTGTCTTGGACACTTGACAATGGCCTCAGCTCTGCTTTATTACATCACTATTTCCCTGGTGCCATTCACTGAGACTATTTCCCTGGTGCCATTCACTGAGACTATTTCCCTGGTGCCATTCACTGAGACTATTCTACGTGTGTTATTAACCTTTATGCCCCTCCAGGTGCTGATCAAGCCCAAACCCATCTTCCAGACAGCGGTTGTGTGCGAGCAGACCAGGCAGCTGGTGAGCGAGACCCTGCAGCAGGCGTCCCGGGTGGCCGATGCGGGTCCGCATTACGCACAAGAGAGGGCGCTCAAGGATGAGTCCGGTGCCATCAGTGAGGGCAGGTCCCCGCCCGCCGAGGCCTCCCACGGCAGCGGTCACGGTACGTTGCATCACTCCACATCACAGAGCAAGAAATACATAATATAGTCTGCAGGCTAATTACGGGAACATAAATTCTGGTCAAGTTAAAACTGCTATGTATAGCTCTTGCATTGTGGTCTCACACAACCGTTGACCATTTCAGCCGTGGTATGAAAGTGTATCTATTCTCACTAGTATTCAGCTTAGTTCAACATTTTCCTTCACTTTCTTGTTTCAAATGGTACAAAGCTCCACTCGCATAATATAATTGTTTAAATTTCGTTCTACTTGAATGCCATGCCTGAATTGGAAGGGAATCAGCCCAGTTTTATACACAACATGAACTTTTATGGTTGTCGTCTTCGGTCAGACTCCCAGTCCGTAGTGCACATCATCTCCTCCAGGGGGCAGGAGTGTGCCGAGCAGCACGAGGTGCCGGTGGAGTCCAGCCCTACCATTATCTACCAGGAAGTGTCTACGGGTGATGTGTCCCAGTCGGCCACCTCGACCATCAAGGCCCTGCTGGAACTGCAGCAGACCACAGGTGACTGACAGACGGACTGTCGCCATCATGGCAACTATCACGCCACTTGGGGTCGGGGTCAATTCCATTTCAATTCAGAAACTGAATTTATTGAATTGAAATGGAATTAACCCTAGCCCTGCCACTAACTCTTCTCTCGCTCATGTGAACATGGCATTTTAATCATTAAGTAGACACTACAGGGACACATCCAGACTATCATAACCGGCCGTGATTGGGAGTCCCATAGGGCGGCGCACAATTGGCCCAGTGTCGTCTTGAGTTTGGCCGGTGTAGGCCGTCATTGTAAATAAGATTTTATTTCTTAACTGACGTGCCTAGTTAAATAAAGGTTAAATAAACAGGGCTGGACATTATGGCTCGTACAAAAAGAAAGAAGTGGAATATAGATTTCAGTAAAACACTAAACGATCAGGCAGATCAGGCTGATCAGCATGGTTGACATTCTGCGTAAATTGCTTATATTCCTATTTGTTATAAATGAGTTGCAGTTGGAAGTTTACCATTTAAACTCAGTTTAAAGTATGCTTGGGGTCATTGTCCAGAAGACCCATTTGCAACCAAGCCTTAACTTCCTGACTGATGTCTTGAGATGTTGTTCCAATATATCCACATAATTGTCCTTCCTCATGATGCCATCTATTTAGTGAAGAGCACCAGTCCCTCCTGCAGCCAAGCACCCCACAACATGATGCTGCCACCCCCGTGCTTCACGGTTGGGATGGTGTTCTTCGGCTTGTAAGCCTCCCCCTTTTTCCTCAAAACATAACGATGGTCATTATGGCCAAACAGTTCTATTTTTGTTTCATCAGACCAGAGGACATTTCTCCAAAAAGTACGATCTTTGTCCCCATGTCCAGTAGCAAACCATAGTCTGGCTTTTTTTATGGCAGTTTTGGAGCAGTGGCTTCTTCCTTGCTGAGCGGCCTTTCAGGTTATGTCGATATAGGACTCGTTTTACTGTGGATATAGATACTTTTGTACCTGTTTCCTCCAGCATCTTCACAAGGTCCTTTGCTGTTGTTCTGGGATCGCACCAAAGTACGTTAATCTCTAGGAGACAGAACGTGTCTCCTTCCTGATCGGTATGACGGCTGCGTGGTCCCATGGTGTTTATACTTGCGTACTATGGTTTGTACAGATGAACGTGGTACCTTCAGGCGTTTGGAAATTGCTCCCAAGGATGAACCAGACTTGTGGAGGTGTACAATTTATTTTCTGAGGTCTTTGCTGATTTATTTTTATTTTCCCATGATGTCAAGCAAAGAGGCGCTGAGTTTGAAGGTAGGCCTTGAAATACATCCACAGGTACACCTCAAATTGACTCAAATTATGTCAATTAGCCTATCAGAAGCCTCTAAAGCCATGACATCATTTTCTTCCAATCTGTTTAAAGGCACAGTCAACTTAGTGTATGTAAACTTCTGACCCACTTGAATTGTGATATAGTGAATTATAAATTAATAATAATCTGTCTGTAAACAATTGTTGGAAGAATTACTTGTCATGCACAAAGTAGATGTCCTAACCAACTTGCCAAAACTATAGTTTGTTAACATGAAATCTGTGGAGTGGTTGAAAAATGAGTTTTAATGACTTCAACCTAAACAAAAACAGAACTGTTTGACCAAAATGACCATCGTTATGTTTGGAGGAAAAAGGGGGAGGCTTGCAAGCCGAAGAACACCATCCCAACAGTGAAGCACGGGGGTGGCAGCATCCTGTTGTGGGGATGCTTTGCTGCAGGAGGGACTGGTGCACTTCACTAAATAGATGGCATCATGAGGAAAGAAAATGATGTGGATATATTGAAGCAACATCTCAAGTAATCAGTCAGGAAGTTAAAGCTGTGTCGCAAATGAGTCTTCCAAATGAACAATGACCCAAAGTATACTTCCAAAGTTGTGGCAAAATGGCTTAAGGACAACAAAGTCAAGGTATTGGAAGCTTCCCTAAGACAGGGAATTTTTACTAGGATTAAATGTCAGGAATTGTGAAAAACTGAGTTTAAATGTATTTGGCTAAGGTGTATGTAAACGTCCGACTTTGTGTGTGTGGGTAGAGTATGCAAGTTAAGCATTTCACAGTACTTGTGCATGTGACCATAAAACCAGAACTTGGGATGAAAGCCGCAGTTCCCGACACCTGAGTTTTCAGACTGGTTTGAACTCTAATCTGGTCTGAACTCTAATCTGGTCTGAACTCTAATCTGGTCTGAACTCTAATTCACATATAAGCAAGGGTACTTTTTTTTGTCACCCCACTTCCCTCCAATATAAATGGAGTAGTTGTTTATGAGATGATTGATGGTGACAATCTATATTGCCTTCACAGTGAAGGAGAAAGGTGAAGTCAAGCCCAGGCAGCAAACCATAGACCTGAGCCAGATGGCCGTTCCCCTTCAGATGGCCCAGGACAAGAAGCAGCAGGCCCTAGGCTTCCCCGATATGTCCACTGTAGAGACTGAACCACCCATCGGATATGTCACTACCGGTACGTGACCTGACCAAGTGTATTTCCCAAATGGCACCCTGTTCCCAGTGCGTTATATCGAGCAGGGCCGTTCAATTCCGTTCCTGGAGTGCCGAAACACTTCTGGTTTTTGTTTCTACCTGGTAGTTTATTGCACTCACCTGGTGTCCCAGGTCTGAATTAATCCATGATTTAGAAAGAGAGGATGAAAACCAGAAGTGTTTTGGCCCTAAATAGATGTGTTGTTCACTTCCGTTACATAATTTTGTTTTTGCTAAATACATTTAACTGTATCAAACTTACAGTTACATTTAACTGTAGTCACCACTTAATAATGGTATTACAACATGGATGTAAAATAATGCACTTTTCTGCTCATGTGTTCTTCAGTAGTTTACACACACGGTTGAAGCCCCTGCTCTAACCGGCCTGAAATAAGCAAAGTGAAAAACAGGAGCTCACTAAAGAATGGCTCAAAGTAATGCAGTTCATGTCGACCCCATAGTGTAAATAGTTTTATTCCATGTGTATGACTGTCTAACTTTGTGCAGGTAAAGCCCCATCCTCTGGAGGCGTGGGGAACGTGGTCATGTCCGCTAGCCAGCAGCAAGGGGCGCCCTCACAAAACACCAGTCACACCCCTGTGGTGGTGAAGTCCATCCCCACCACCTCTGCAGTCACCGTCACACGCATCGTCCAGCTGGTGAGAGAAATGCCTAGAAAACATGACCTGGTCAGTCTTTGTATTGTATTTATGTTTATTTTCTCACTGTCATGTGATCTCACTGTTCATTGGGTAAGTGTTCCAGTGTATCAATATGCACCAATGTATAACATGTTCTAGTATGCATTAGTTTCTTTGACTTGTGACACTAGTCTCAATGGTAGCACACTGTTATTCCAGGCTTCGGCAGGCCAGGTGATCCACAGTAAGCAGGCGGAGGAGACGGTGATGGAGGAGGGCGAACTAGACGGGGACACCCTGGACCCCCAGACGGGCCTGTTCTACCGCTCCATCCAACCTGCTGCAGCCCAGCCCCCCGTCCCCCTGCACCACAACCACCCACACCACCAAAGCCAGTCACACTCGGATCCCCAGTCGGAGCAGGGCAGACACATACCCCACTCCACCCAAACACCACCCCCACAGCTACACAGCAAGCCCCAGATGAGGCTGCCTTCCACCGCCACCTTGGTGAAGAAGCCACCCCAGGTCCAAGAGCAGTACCAGCCCAAGCCTCAGGCTCAAGGTCAGAGCCTGAAGGAGAGGCCCTCCTCTGTCTCGGGATCCCCCCAGCTGGTGGGCCTGGGCACCCCCACCAAGCCTCCCTCACTCACCCCCCAGCTGGTGGGCCTGGGCACCCCCACCAAGCCTCCCTCACTCACCCCCCAGCTGGTGGGCCTGGGCACCCCCACCAAGCCTCCCTCCCTCACCCCCCAGCTGGTGGGCCTGGGCACCCCCACCAAGCCTCCCTCCCTCACCCCCCAGCTGGTGGGCCTGGGCACCCCCACCAAGCCTCCCTCACTCACCCCCCAGCTCCCCAAGTTGCAGCAGGCGCCCACCTTCCACCACAGGCCCATCCACACACAGCTGTCCCAGCCGCCACCACTACAGGCCCACCACCCGGTGGGTGCAGACAAGACTCCTGCCACAAGCCAGGTGAGTACCCTCCCTCTCTGATGCACATTCAGGGTCAGGTGCCTATTTGATTTAATTGGACATTTATTTAGTATTTGCCCGGGACAGATCCAGTCGACACAGTCAATAGAACTTCATTCCAACTTTATTTGCCCTCGATGGATTTTGTCCTGCGCAAACATACACGTGGTTAGCAGATGTTATTGCGGGTGTAGTGAAATGCTTACGTGTGAATCTTGTGCTTTTTCACAGCACCTGTCCCTTGATAAAAGAGATAAGACGGTGCTCTGGGCACCGTGCCTCAATGCTCAATTCCCTTCCAAACACATCATCGTTATTTGCACAGCAGTGCAGGGAGCCTGACAAAACCTTCAAAGCCCTTCACTTATGACCACCTGAAAAGAAATTCCCATTGTTTATCTTTCAAAAGGAGCACCTGGGTTTTAGAGTTTTCCCAAGCCCTATTCTAGTTTCAACCATAGAAATATAATTACTAGAATGGGTAAAGTCCTTTCAGACCATGGCAATTCGACTGTAACACTCATGGGTACATTCAATATGGCTGCATGTCCACTCATTACAAAATGCTGACTTGAATGGCAATGTCCGTTTTTAGTTATTATATTTCTATGATTCCAACCACATCTGTTTTTCCCTCTCTCCCGACACAGGCGCCAATCATCACCCAGGGCGCCAGTGTCACCAAGATCACCTTCGGCGGTGGTAGCAGCAGCCACCAGTCCCCGCCCGTGTCCAGCAGCGGCGAGGCCACTGCCAAGCTGGTCCCTGCTGAGCCCAGCAGCTCTGGCTCGTCCGGTGGCGAGAAGCCCTCTGTCTCGGACATCCTTAAGATCTCCATGATGGAGGCGGAGATCGACCCTAGCGCCGAACCCATGGTGGTAGACTCGTCCAGTGACTGCAGCACCTACATAAAGGCCCTGGGCTTGGGGGCAGGGGGTGGCTCGGGGGCACTGGGAGGCTCAGGCCCGGTAATCAGCAGCTCAGGGGCCTCCCTGCATCACTCGTCCCACTCCAAGCCCCAGCATGACCAGTTTAGCCACATCCAGGGCCTAGCGGCAAAGAGCAAAGAGGACCTGGACGTCATTGAGGTAAATTGCTGTGAGCCATATGATAAACATTTCTGAAACACAGCTTTTTATAGACACCACTCATCATCTCAGCTTTTTAACATCTATCAACAATAAAAGCTAAACGTGCGTTACGCCACTCCGCAGGTGATCCCTCAGTACTCCATTATGCCGGACTCCAGTCAGTCTAACGTGGTGGTGGAGCCCAGTGGCTTCCTGGAGATCACAGATTACACCAGCCAGCGGCTGGACGAGGAGAGCGTCATGGAGCAGGAGGTGGACAGCAGCAATGACGAGGCCACCGCTGTCAGTCCCATGGAGGAGGGCTTCCCCGACCAGTCACAGTGACTCCCATCACATTTTGTATTCACTGAATTTACATTTTATTAAAGCAATGCTGTGTTCAGGAGCTTAAAACATTGCTGTGGCTCTTCTGGTCATATATTAATATTTTATTGAACACTTTTATAGCAAGGTAATATTGAAAACTGGCAATGGGACCTGGACTGAAACAAGACCACCTTTTAAGAACTTAATCTACTTAACTCAACAAGATAAGTGGAGCGCATTGGACTGACCTTGCTGTAATTATGCTGATTTTTATCGTGCTTGCCTAATGGTATTTGTTTTACACCATTTTAATATGATTAATTAGTTTGTTTATAGTGGGCAGGTGCATGCTACATAACTCCAATGTAAATGATATAGTGCTTGTAGTAAAGCCTTGAGGAATTAGCACTTTGTAGTTGAAACTGTTGGTAAGAACATTGTTGGAAGAAAAAAAAAAGAAAGATATTTCACCTGTGTTCCTTCAATGGCGTTTCTGTTTTGTGTTCTCTCTTCGTGTAACGTTTTAGAATTTTAACTGTAAACTTTTATACAAAAGCTTAAAATGTTTTTCTGTTCTCTCATTTACCTTGACTGCACTCTTTTAACTGAGGTTAAAGAAGAACTTTACACAATTTAGCATTCCCTTTGCAGTCCATATTAAAGAAACAACCTGTAAAGGAAATCACCAATGTTTAAGTAAAACAATTTTTTTGGGGGGGTTGAATGTATTTTTTTAAATGTCACTGTTTACCATAGCAGATGCATCATATCATAGGGGTAAAAATAAATCATCAAACGAGAGATTTATGTGGGCAGTGGTGGAGGCTAGATGTACACTATACAGTTTCTAGGCGTGTGTGCGTGCCAGCACCCTTATCTTAGTGCCATAATAGTTTGAGTTGTATAATGGCAAGCTACAGTATACAGGTTTTTAAGTGTTTACACCATGTCATTGGGCTAAGTGCTATATAATTAGCAACTGGAGTTAGAGGCTTGCCATTGTGCTAACTAGCTCACAGAGCATCAGTGTACGACTGGCTCAAAGGGATGTCTGTTTGTCATTCATTCTAGGGTGATTTTGCTCTCCCTCCAGGCTTCTGCAAATCTTCCCGTGTAAGTCTGGGGACTTTCCGTATCTAGATATCTGAAGCGTGTTCCACAGGGAATATGCTAAAGACCCGAGGAGATAAGTCTACAATTTGCTCTCCCCTCGTTGACTTTGTTGAGGAGGGATCAGCATTGTGTACTAACAAATGACATCAGTAGCCAAAAGATGATTCAAGTGGTTCGTTTCACAATCTTTCTGGATTAATATTAGGACATTTTGTTTCTGGCTCAATGTGTGACAAGCGCCTGTTTTGTAAATAATGATACCTCAAAATTCCCATGAATCCTAGCAGCATGCTAATCATGCCTCAAAGCCTGGGAAAACAAAGTAAACATACTGTAATATAATAAGTGTGTTTTATAAGAATGAGGCACCGCAGACATAATCCTTTCATTTAGGAATACAAGGAACTTTGGTGGTTTTGATGTGTTATAACAGGCTCACAATGTCTGTCATGATGTGTTATAACAGGCTCACAATGTCTGTCATGATTGATGTGTTATAACAGGCTCACAATGTCTGTCATCATTGATGTGTTATAACAGGCTCACAATGTCTGTCATGATGTGTTATAACAGGCTCACAATGTCTGTCATGATGTGTTATAACAGGCTCACAATGTCTGTCATCATTGATGTGTTATAACAGGCTCACAATGTCTGTCATGATTGATGTGTTATAACAGGCTCACAATGTCTGTCATGATTGATGTGTTATAACAGGCTCACAATGTCTGTCATGATTGATGTGTTATAACAGGCTCACAATGTCTGTCATCATTGATGTGTTATAACAGGCTCACAATGTCTGTCATGATGTGTTATAACAGGCTCACAATGTCTGTCATCACTGATGTGTTATAACAGGCCCACAATGTCTGTCATGATTGATGTGTTATAACAGGCTCACAATGTCTGTCATGATTGATGTGTTATAACAGGCTCACAATGTCTGTCATGATTGATGTGTTATAACAGGCTCACAATGTCTGTCATGATTGATGTGTTATAACAGGCTCACAATGTCTGTCATGATTGATGTGTTATAACAGGCCCACAATGTCTGTCATGATTGATGTGTTATAACAGGCTCACAATGTTTGTCATGATTGATGTGTTATAACAGGCTCACAATGTCTGTCATGATTGATGTTATAACAGGCCCACAATGTCTGTCATGATTGATGTGTTATAACAGGCTCACAATGTCTGTCATGATTGATGTGTTATAACAGGCCCACAATGTCTGTCATGATGTGTTATAACAGGCTCACAATGTCTGTCATGATGTGTTATAACAGGCTCACAATGTCTGTCATGATGTGTTATAACAGGCTCACAATGTCTGTCATGATTGATGTGTTATAACAGGCCCACAATGTGGTTACTAAAATACCATTTGGATAAATGTGTCTGTTTTTGCTGCATAACATTTAAAAGTAGTCCCTTTTCAGGTTTAGAAGAAATGAATGCTAACTCACATTTGTATAAGCTGGTAGAAATGAATGCTAACTGCATTTGTATAAGCTGGTAGAAATGAATGCTAACTGCATTTGTATAAGCTGGTAGCATAGACAAATTGGTGGTGGTAATCAGTAATTTTGAACTTTAATGCAGTTGATTGGTGACCATGATGATCTATTGGGGTTGACATCCATACAAGCATAATACTTCGATTTTTACCTCAACTTAGTGTGAAATGCACATATAAACAATAGCCTAAATGTAGGCACATATAAGACCACATGAACAGGATGGACCTGATCCTAGATCAGTACTCCTACTCTGAGACGCTTGATGTATACAGACCCTGATATGATATCCCACCCTGTAGTCCTCTGCTGTGGCTCTCTCCCTGGTAGATTCGGGGTTGTCACCTTTTTTGTACCCTCATATCAATGTTTGTCCAGGCTTGGAGCGTCTCCTTTGGCAGTGACTGGGCCTCTGGGTATCCATGTATGTAATGTCCTGGCCCACTTTTGGTCTGCCTCCCCTGCTTTGGAAGAGATATCCTGGGTTGAGGGTTGATCATGTCCTCCTGGGGCTGAGATCCAGCCGGCAGCCCAAACGGTTGGAAGTGGCCCCAGGAAATGTCTCTACTTAGGGGCAAGCTAACTTACCGTTCCCTCTCTCGCCCCCGCAGTCACTCCTCAAGCTGTGATGAATGTGCCATGTCCCAGTGTGTGACACAGCTTTCCTTGCGTCACTGGCTCACCCGGGTGAAAGAGACACACAACCCTCATCTGGCCCTCTCTCTTTTTATCTTTCTTTCTCTCTGTCTCTCTCTGTATCTGTCTCTCTCTGTCTCTGTCTCGGTCTGTCTCTCTCTCTCTCTCTGTGTCCTCTCTCTCTCTGTCCTCTCTCTCTCTGTCTCTCTCTGTCCTCTCTCTCTCTCTATTTGCATGGTATAACAGGGATATAAATTATTTTAAATGAAAATGAATCCCAGACCTTGTGTGTCCGTGTATGTGTGAGAGAGCACAGGCAGGCCCTTGGTATATGTAGATAAAGATTTCCCAGGAGTCAGCAGATTAAGAGGGTTTGTCATATTTATGTTCTCCCTCCGAAGGAATTTCCAGCTGTAACTCATAGCTTTGTAGTAGTTGCCCTGGATTGGTCAGAGATAGAGCATGCTGGTATACCGGAATGGGGCTGTGCTAGGGGAGGGAGAGAGGAGGAGGAGAGGGAAATGAGGAGGAAGGGGAGAGTAGGAAGGAGAGATGGGGAGAGGAAGAGGAGGAAGGGAGATAAAGACAAGAAGAGGGAGGAGTAGGAGGAGACGTAAGGGGAGGATGAGGAGAAGGAGGAGGAAAGGAAGATTGAGTGGAGGGGGGGATGGACTGACCTCTGGAAAGCATTTGCTGAAGAATGGAAAAAAAGGGCCAAAGCGAGTCTGCCTGGGAAGGGAAGCAGCGGACGGCATAAATAACCCTGTCTGAAGGTCACATTTGACCTCTTGGTTTCTCATGTTCCCTCCCAGAGACAGACTCAGCTCCTCACTGTCATATATTCTGAAGTTGTAAGAGGTCAGACCGTCAGTAATGTTTGATAAATGTGAATGGACATTTTCCATGTATTTTGTTTAGATTCTGCCGTCATATCTCTATTGTTTTATGGCGACATTGTACTTTCATGTCTTTATTTTTGCCTTATGTCATAATTAGATAAAATGCCATAGCATGTCTTTGACAGAATTTAACCTAGAAGTTTTGAGAAACGGAACATCTTGAATGATTTCCTCCATCTTTGGTAGTGTGTTATTTACTGTCTGTCTTATGTCAGAAGGATTATACTGTAGCAACTTCCTCAACTCTCACAAGTGGAGGGGGATGTGTGAAATCTCTGCCAAAGAGGTAGCAATTGTCAGCAAGTTAGTTCAGTCCACCCCCCAAACAGATCCCCATTAGCAAAGGCAGCAGCTTTTCTTTACATTATTTAGCAGACGTTCTTATCCAGAGCGACTTCCATAAGTCTTCATGCTAGTCTCCAGTGTTAATCAAACTCACAGCACCATGCTCTACCAACTGATCTACACAGGACCTCTTTCTGCTGTCCACAAAAAAACACAAAACATGACAATTAACAAAACACTGATACACTGACAGGCAAGCAGACACACAAAATCCTATGGCACTAAGTAGGGAATAGGGTGCCGTTGACTTTTAACAAACAGGAAGTCCCCTCATTACCGTCTGCAGTCCTTCCCTTTGTGAGAAATGCCCTTCATACAAAGCTATCAGGTTCCCCATCTCCCACACACTAAATAAAGGCCATAGACAGAGGGGTGGTAGGTTCTACGTAGACAGATGGTGGGTGTAACTTTCGCTTCTAGTGAATAGCCCAGTGGAACAGAATTAGGGGCAGTACCAGCGAAAGATAAGGTGAATGTCAGTGACTCAGTGCTCCTATGAACTATGACAGAGCAAAAAGAGTGTTCTATATCAATGTTTACCATCATTTATTCAAGTATTTATTTAAGAGCAAATTGTTTTGTGTATGTTTCTTTCATCAGTCATTTACCAAACTATCCAGTTCCTAGTATTTTTCCACCCGTTCAACCATTAGAGTAATTATTTGAGTGGTCTAATTGGTCAGCTAATTGTGTCTTAATTGAGAAGTGTTTTAGCAAAGTTTTTACCTCCTTTTGCAGCCTTTTAAGTGTTACAGTAAGCAGTGGCGTGTAAAACGTTTGATGCATGCCAGCAAAGCCACTAAACAATACATGAATGGCACTTTAACGTTGCCCACAAACTGTTAGGGCCGACATAATGATGTCCCAACAGCAGAGCTTTCTTTTCAGCACCATGGAGTGAATCCTGACCACTGCTACACCTGGCTATCAGCGGAGCCTTGTCTGGCAGGAAAACAGTTAATTCAGCCTCATTTACTGACTTTTAAAAAAACATGGCTGACTTAATTAAACAAATGGGGTTTCTACTGACAGTTGAGATGTACAAACTATGGCATAAGGGGTCAACGAGTGGATAAGAAGCAATCCGTCATTTCGATGAAGACATTAATGAGCGAGCTAGGACGGACTTAGTCAATATAACTATTTGTTCAGCACTTTTGAAATGTACAGTGACAGAATTCAGAACTAGGGCCGTTCTTACAGTATTCTCCCTGTACACCAAGTCCTTCATGGGCAAATTCTGTCATCAAACTCTGGCGTCAAAGTCTGGCATTCTCTGGATTTATGGTGCTTTCAAGACAACTGGAAACTAGGAAAAAAACAAGGTCGAATCATGATGTCAGTGATCTTCAGGTCAGAGCTCTAGAAAGAGGCCTGAGTTCCCGACTTGCAATTCCGTTTTGGGTGACCGTTCAAAACGTATCTTCCCAGTCGGAGCTAGTTTTTTTTCTGAGATTTCTGAGTTTCCAGTAGTTTTGAACGCGGCAGAAGTCATGCTGGATTGACAGCATGGCCATTGTTGAATGTTTATATTTTTAAGCTTGGAAAAGAGACCCTTAAACCCAGATTTGGACCACACACCCACTCCTATTGGACGATGAGCACCGATACGTTTGATCAATAATTTTGACGATGTTGACGGCGTCCCGCCTAACCGCGCTCCTTAACACACCGTTCAACTGACGACCGGGGTTAACCTGCAGGCACCCGGCCTCCACAAGGAGTCGCTAGAGCGCGATGAGCCAAGTAAAGCCTCCCGGGCCAAACCCTCCTCTAACCCGGAAGATGCTGGGCCAATTGTACGCTGTCCTATGGGACTCCCGGCCACGGCCAGTTGTGGCACAGCCCGGGAATGAACCCGGGTCTCTGGTAACGCCTCTAGCACCGGGATGCAGTATATATATATTCCTTTATTTATTCCTAACTCTACCACGCCTCCCTAATTAGAGTAAACTAGTGAACAACAACACCTAGGCCTCTATTTCCAGCTTATAAACACTATATACATTTTATGGACAGTCTATTTATCAATAGTTGTATTTAGTTAGTTTTTTACTCCTGTCCTTCCTCTAACCTCAACCTCTCTATCTATGTCTGATGTGCTCTTTCACAAAAGTTCTTAACCAATAACCTATACACTGGGGTCCAAAAGTTTGGAATATTACTCATTCAAGGGTTTTTCTTTATTTGCACTATTTTTTACACTGTAGAATAAAAGTGAAGACATCAAAAATATGACATAACACATATGGAATCATGTAGTAACCAAAAAAGTGTTAAACAAATCAAAATATATTTTATATTTTAGATTCTTCAAATATCCACCCTTTGCCTTGATGACCGCTTCGCACACACTTGGCATTCTCTCAACTAGCTTCACCTGGAATGCTTTTCCATCAGTCTCGAAGGAGTTCCCACATATGCTGAGAACTTGTTGGCTGCTTTTCCTTCACTGTGGTCCGACTCATCCCAAACCATCTAAATTTGGTTGAGGTTGAAACCATAAATCTCAAATTTGGACTCCAGACCAAAGGACAAATTTCCACCGGTCTAATGTCCATTGCTCGTGTTTCTTTGCCCAAGCAAGTCTCTTCTTCTTATTGGTGTCTTTTAGTAGTGGTTTCTTTGCAGCAATTCGACCATGAAGGCCTGATTCACACAGTCTCCTCTGAACAGTTGATGTTGAGATGTGTCTGTCACTTGAACTCTGTGAAGCATTTATTTGGGCTGCAATCTGAGGCTGGTAACTCTAATGAACTTATCCTCTGCAGCAGAAGTATTTCTGGGTCTTCCATTCCTGTGGCGGTCCTCATGAAGCTGGTTGAGAGAATGCCATGAGTGTGCAAAGCTGTCATCAAGGCAAAGGGTGGATATTTGAAGAATATAAAATATATTTTGATTTGTTTAACACTTTTTTGGCTACTACATGATTCCATATGTGTTATGTCATAGTTTTGATATCTTCACTTTTATTCTACAATGTAAAATGTTTTTGCAAATAAAGAAAACCCCTTGAATGAGTAATATTCCAAACTTTTGGCCCCCAGTGTAGATGTTTTATGGACACAGTATGTTTTACATTAGTTATCTTGTTGTTATTAGTTGTTATTAGAGTCACAAGCTTGATGTAATCATTGCGTGTTATGAATATGGAACCAAATACTTAACTGTCTACTACTCTACGACACATATAAGTGAATTTGTCCCAATAATGTTGCTCCCATAAAATGGGGGAACTACACTATGTACAAAAAGTGCTGTAATTTCTAAACAGTTGGATTAAAATACCCTCAAATGAAAGCTGACAGTCTGTACTTCAACCTCATAGTCATTGTTTGATTTCAAACTTTTGAAGTATAGAGCCAGCGCAACTATGTAGCGGTTCATAGTAGTTTTCGAGTGTAGTTTTCGCCTGTAGCGCCAAGCAATCTTTGGCTTTGCTGTACTCCATGGATTACAAGCTTCCTTTCCACCAACAGCAGACAGTTGGTTACCTTCAGAAAAGCTATTATGCACTTCTTACATGCTGTCCTTGTTGCAAAAATGTTTGAAAACTCCCTGTTACAAAACCTTTGTTTTTGTAACCATGTTAGGCTACATTTTTCTATGGACCTACTTGTCTTCAGTGCGCAACATGTGGCCAAAGCAGAGTGCAATACCTCTGACCACTTATGATGTATCCACATTTCAAGGACAATGGAAAAATGTACTGAATGAGAAAGTTCAAGGATCCGCCCAAGACCTGGTGGAAAAGTTAATGGGTTTCTGTAGTGGGAGATGATGGCTGCGAATCAAATGGCATCCTATTCCCTATACAGATGTAGGTTCTTATTTTGATCAGTCTTTTGTTGCTGAGAATTTTCCTGCACGGCAGGAAATGCACACTTGTAGTGTATTCAAGGTTTATAAAGGCTTCTAAAGTTTCTAATTTCAGACTTGATTTGCCCTAATGAAAAATGTATCAACCACTACAGAAAATGTCCATTAATTATAATCCCCATAATAATTTAAATTTCCTGTTGCCGAAGGATTATTTTCCTGCTGTAGCAAACTCAAATTAAGATCCTACATGTGTATAGTGAAATAATTTTGACCAGAACCCTATGAGTTCTATGATTAGTGCACTCCATTGGGAATAGGGTGTCAAATAGGAAGCAGCCGGTGAAAGTGAAATGAGTAGTACCCCTTTTCACAGCCTGTCTGGGTGGGGGGTTATGATATGTAGACTAGGGAGAAATTCACAAGGGGACAGAGTAGTCCTGATCAGGTGTGTGTGTGTGTGTGTGTGTGTGTGTGTGTGTGTGTGTGTGTGTGTGTGTGTGTGTGTGTGTGTGTGTGTGTGTGTGTGTGTGTGTGTGTGTGTGTGTGTGTGTGTGTGTGTGTGTGTGTGTGTGTGTGTGTGTGTGTGTGTGTGTGTGTGTGTAGAGAGAGTGTGTGTGTGTGTGTGTGTGTGTGTAGAGAGAGTGTGTGTGTGTGTGTGTGTGTAGAGAGAGTGTGTGTGTGTGTGTGTAGAGAGAGTGTTTGTGTGTATGTGCACTTGTGGGCATATTAGTTTACTTACAAGTGCGTGATGGGGAGAAGGTTCTGAGTCCGTGACAGATGATGACTCGGTCCACTGCCCATCTGTTTCACGTCAGGAAAGTGTATGTGTGTGTGTGCTTGTGCGTGTGTGCATATCCTTGGCTGTGCCTGGCTCCTTGTTCTCTGGGGCCCCTGGCTCTGACTCCCTCCCTCATAAGGTTAGCAGACTGAGAGGAGACATATACAGATTCATATTATTCACGCAGAGTAATCCTAGTGCCCCTTTACTCATAGTATTCTATCATACTCATACTCCTCACCACATCCCTTCTTTATCTCCAAGAAGCATGGGAGAGGTCAAGGGTGATCTAATGTATGGCGCAACCCATATCCCCACTCACTTAAACACGCTTTTACAATGTGTTTCATTCCAAACTTCATCTGAAAAAATGTAACCCCAGCATCTTTAAGACTATAGTTACTAGCAGACAGCTGTTGTCTGTCTCAGGTCCGTATTCAAACATGGGGATGGGAGGGTGGAAACCAAACAAGAAGACTCAGGACAATGGAATCACGCTATAAGCTTTCCTTGATAAATCAGTTGTTTGCATGGAAAACAAAACAACACCATTCCGAGCATTGGGTTTGTTCACTTGAGGTTTGTCCAAGAACATGCACTTTATAAAAACCAGGTTGGATCTGTCTGTTTATTGTTTGCATGTCGTTTTATGGCCGTTTACCAGAGTTAGGAAAGTAATGCCTGCTAAAGAATCTAAATCTCCTGCCAAATCACACAATTTAGGATTTAATTTTAATAGTCGCTATTTGGAAGAAACGGGACTAATCAAAAGAGGCTATATAGAGCGTTTTCCTGTGTGGGTGGGTGCCCCTCAGCCAAAAGGGGTCCTCTAAAATGGAAATAAATATTCTCTGTATTACCTCATTGGACAGAAAGGGGCACAACCTGAAACTAAGGTTCCATTAAATTATTAATGTTATATCATCTGTGTAGAAGAAACTTTCAGGAAACAGTCGAGCCAAAATTTGACGTGAACAATTTACAACTAATCTTCCCTACAGCCTCTTTAAACAGAGTTAACTTGGGTAATTTCACCTTGTATAGGTTTTATAGATAAATAGGCTTTTGGGGATAATGCATCTCGAAAGGTAAACAGATGCAAAGTTTGATCATAATTACAGTTTTATACCAAGGCTGACTTCACTAGACAACCTCAGCTTCAGGGGGAAAAGCTGGAAAGGAGTGTCTACCTCTCTGTAACATGGGATTGTTGGATCTTCAAGAGTTAAATAAAACAATGTGGTGGTGTTTTATTTATAACTCACACCATTATTTATATATGTGAGTGGTTTGATATTGTCCGTATGGTCCTTGGTGTTTATAAAAAATATACATTTTGACATTTACTTGTGTCCCACGGAGACCAGGCCCCCTCTTTAGAGAATAGTTGATTACTTGTCTGGACAGTTTGTTAACACATCGTTACAAAGACAAAAAACTAATTTCTATAAAGGACTTTTATAGGGAGGTGTATGCTTTGAAGCTCACTATTTGAATGCTGATTGATTCATAATGAGACAGCGCTAATAGAGACATGGTATGTTCAGGGGGATGCTCACCCTTGAAGTGGATATAGAGGCAGAGATGGACTGGCCAGAGATGGACTGGCCAGAGATGGACTGGCCAGAGATGGACTGGCCAGAGATGGACTGGCCAGAGATGGACTGGCCGGAGATGGACTGGCTGGACTGGCCAGAGATGGACTGGCCAGAGATGGACTGGCCAGAGATGGACTGGCCAGAGATGGACTGGCTGGACTGGCCAGAGATGGACTGGCCAGAGATGGACTGGCCGGAGATGGACTGGCTGGACTGGCCAGAGATGGACTGGCCAGAGATGGACTGGCCAGAGATGGACTGGCCAGAGATGGACTGGCCAGAGATGGACTGGCCAGAGATGGACTGGCCAGAGATGGACTGGCCAGAGATGGACTGGCCAGAGATGGACTGGCTGGACTGGCCAGAGATGGACTGGCCAGAGGGCAATTCTTGCAAATGGCAGATGGTCTGGTCGATCTTTAGTGCAGAAATAGGATTATTTGGATAATAATGGGTATCTCAATAAAATAAAATAAAGGGCTGGTGTGTTAGAAATGTCAAGGCCAATTTCTGGTCCCAGGCCATCCCTGAATAGAGGGGTGGTGCAGTTTGAAATGAACAACACTCTCTCATCTGACTTAGTGGTGACATGTGTTCAGTGACTCAACAATACTTGAGCCACAGCCAAAGAGGAAAGTGACTGAGGTCTGCTTCCAATTAAGAAACCGCAAGCATCTCCTGAACTCTGTTCTTATCTTGGGCCGTGTCATAAACAAGTCAAAATACTGCAGGAGAAAAAAAAAGACAGGAAATCTGCGTCAAAGGAAATGATGCCTTTAGGTGGGGTAGCATGGAGTTACTAACAACATCTGTCTGGTAAAGGAACAGAGGAAAACAATGAGGGTTGTGTGCTTGGTATGGGTGTGAGGGTTGTGTGCTTGGTATGGGTGTAAAGGTTGTGTGCTTGGTATGGGTGTGAGGGTTGTGTGCTTGGTATGGGTGTGTTGGGTTGTGTGCTTGGTATGGGTGTGAGGGTTGTGTGCTTGGTATGGGTGTGAGGGTTGTGTGCTTGGTATGGGTGTGTTGGGTTGTGTGCTTGGTATGGGTGTGAGGGTTGTGTGCTTGGTATGGGTGTGAGGGTTGTGTGCTTGGTATGGGTGTGTTGGGTTGTGTGCTTGGTATGGGTGTGTTGGGTTGTGTGCTTGGTATGGTGTGTTGGGTTGTGTGCTTGGTATGGTGTGTTGGGTTGTGTGCTTGGTATGGTGTGTTGGGTTGTGTGCTTGGTATGGGTGTGAGGGTTGTGTGCTTGGTATGGGTGTAAGGGTTGTGTGCTTGGTATGGGTGTAAGGGTTGTGTGCTTGGTATGGGTGTAAGGGTTGTGTGCTTGGTATGGGTGTAAGGGTTGTGTGCTTGGTATGGGTGTAAGGGTTGTGTGCTTGGTATGGGTGTGAGGGTTGTGTGCTTGGTATGGGTGTGAGGGTTGTGTGCTTGGTATGGGTGTAAGGGTTGTGTGCTTGGTATGGGTGTGAGGGTTGTGTACTTGGTATGGGTGTAAGGGTTGTGTGCTTGGTATGGGTGTAAGGGTTGTGTGCTTGGTATGGGTGTAAGGGTTGTGTGCTTGGTATGGGTGTAAGGGTTGTGTGCTTGGTATGGGTGTAAGGGTTGTGTGCTTGGTATGGGTGTAAGGGTTGTGTGCTTGGTATGGGTGTGAGGGTTGTGTGCTTGGTATGGGTGTAAGGGTTGTGTGCTTGGTATGGGTGTAAGGGTTGTGTGCTTGGTATGGGTGTGAGGGTTGTGTGCTTGGTATGGGTGTAAGGGTTGTGTGCTTGGTATGGGTGTGAGGGTTGTGTGCTTGGTATGGGTGTAAGGGTTGTGTGCTTGGTATGGGTGTAAGGGTTGTGTGCTTGGTATGGGTGTAAGGGTTGTGTGCTTGGTATGGGTGTAAGGGTTGTGTGCTTGGTATGGGTGTAAGGGTTGTGTGCTTGGTATGGGTGTAAGGGTTGTGTGCTTGGTATGGGTGTAAGGGTTGTGTGCTTGGTATGGGTGTAAGGGTTGTGTGCTTGGTATGGGTGTAAGGGTTGTGTGCTTGGTATGGGTGTAAGGGTTGTGTGCTTGGTATGGGTGTGTTGGGTTGTGTGCTTGGTATGGGTGTGAGGGTTGTGTGCTTGGTATGGGTGTGTTGGGTTGTGTGCTTGGTATGGGTGTAAGGGTTGTGTGCTTGGTATGGGTGTGAGGGTTGTGTGCTTGGTATGGGTGTGTTGGGTTGTGTGCTTGGTATGGGTGTAAGGGTTGTGTGCTTGGTATGGGTGTAAGGGTTGTGTGCTTGATATGGGTGTAAGGGTTGTGTGCTTGGTATGGGTGTGAGGGTTGTGTGCTTGGTATGGGTGTGTTGGGTTGTGTGCTTGGTATGGGTGTGTTGGGTTGTGTGCTTGGTATGGGTGTAAGGGTTGTGTGCTTGGTATGGGTGTAAGGGTTGTGTGCTTGGTATGGGTGTGAGGGTTGTGTGCTTGGTATGGGTGTGTTGGGTTGTGTGCTTGGTATGGGTGTGTTGGGTTGTGTGCTTGGTATGGGTGTGAGGGTTGTGTGCTTGGTATGGGTGTGTTGGGTTGTGTGCTTGGTATGGGTGTGTTGGGTTGTGTGCTTGGTATGGGTGTGAGGGTTGTGTGCTTGGTATGGGTGTGAGGGTTGTGTGCTTGGTATGGGTGTGTTGGGTTGTGTGCTTGGTATGGGTGTGTTGGGTTGTGTGCTTGGTATGGTGTGTTGGGTTGTGTGCTTGGTATGGTGTGTTGGGTTGTGTGCTTGGTATGGTGTGTTGGGTTGTGTGCTTGGTATGGGTGTGAGGGTTGTGTGCTTGGTATGGGTGTAAGGGTTGTGTGCTTGGTATGGGTGTAAGGGTTGTGTGCTTGGTATGGGTGTGTTGGGTTGTGTGCTTGGTATGGGTGTAAGGGTTGTGTGCTTGGTATGGGTGTGAGGGTTGTGTGCTTGGTATGGGTGTAAGGGTTGTGTGCTTGGTATGGGTGTGAGGGTTGTGTGCTTGGTATGGGTGTAAGGGTTGTGTGCTTGGTATGGGTGTGTTGGGTTGTGTGCTTGGTATGGGTGTAAGGGTTGTGTGCTTGGTATGGGTGTGTTGGGTTGTGTGCTTGGTATGGGTGTGTTGGGTTGTGTGCTTGGTATGGGTGTAAGGGTTGTGTGCTTGGTATGGGTGTAAGGGTTGTGTGCTTGGTATGGGTGTAAGGGTTGTGTGCTTGGTATGGGTGTAAGAATGCGGGAGTTTCATTTTGAAGCCTTAAAGAGAGTTTTTGGTTCTTACTTTTAAAGCTTACTTACTTTTATGAGGAGAACTGCGAGACGTTGCCCTGGGCTATTTAACTCACTTTAACAAAAATATATTTCAGTTAAATAGATAATAAGCAAGTATTGTACAGCTTTAGATGTTTGTAAAGCAGTCTTGTTGTTAAGTGCGCTTGTATGAGGCGTAATTCCCTTCTCTATGTGTATTCTGACCTTGAACTGAAGCATGAGAACAGGATGTTATTCTCCTGCTACTCATTGGGGGAGGAGATCAGAGAAATAGAGGTGTGTCTACAGATAAGCCGTATTCTGACCTTGTCTTAATTCTCTCATAATTCCAACACCTTCATGCGCGATAAAACAATGAATAAGGGTTCCAAGTGGAACAACAACACCATTCTACATTACTAATTGATATTCACAGTGATGTAGTGGTGGTAAATACTGATCGCCAAGTAAATACTTTCAATGCATTTTCCCGCAAAAGGTGGGTTATTGCTTGCACGTAAATTGCATTTACGTAGGTTTACCCTCCACTACACCACTGTTCCTAACCAACCACAGTCCAGCCTAGGTCAATCACTCAACACAGTAGGTCAGTCCTAGACTGAATGCCAGTGTGTTTGTGCTATCATGCCAACTCCTTGTCACTCATTGGCCCGTTTGGCTTGACACAAATGGAGTTGGCAGGAGCACAAAAATATCTAGGACCAGGCTAGGTCAGACCAGTAACACACTAAATAAGAAATGCATTGTCAAAGTAACATGTTCTGAATAACATCCCACTGGGCACAAACTGGTTGAATCAACGTTGTTTCAGCGTCATTTCTCAACATATTGTAAGGTGGAATCTACGTAGAAAATACATTGGATTTGAAAAAGTAATCAACGTTAACTTTGTCAGGGTGTTATTTAAACTACAGGATCATCAATTATACTATTGAGGCCTATAGAGCATTTGCAAAGTCATCAACAGCTATTGTTTAAATTCAGCCTTGATAAGAGCTAGGTAAATGAGTTAGGATTGTAATATACAGTAAATGATAAAGTTGATTAAATTGATCCTTATATTCTGAACCAGTTCTCTCCATATATTCTAGTGAGTCTGTTGAGAACTGAAAGCCAAATTGAATTAAAACCCGTTGGCCAGCAAGTGGGAAGGTTTTCAGCGGTTGAATTGCATTTATTCAGCACGTGCAAGGGAAACGCCTGCAAAGCCAGTTACGCACCTGCATAAGGTAAGTCTAAATACCAACTACTGAGAAGTGCATAGGAACGGCGGACATTTCCTATGTCTGAATCGGACCCTCAACGAGAGAGTCAATCATACTGTGAAAGGGAAACCCTCACTTTATTCATAGGTCCAGTACAGAGTGGAAAGAGCAGTGGAGGGCCTTTTAAATAACAATCAGAACCCTCCCACTCCCAAGACGTCTCAGACAGATGGAAAAGGCATCTGAGCCATGGGTTGTTTGTGACCTTTGCTCCCTTCTTATGCAACGGCCAACCTCTCCACATATGTAGTTACAGTAATGGATCCCCGGGGAGAGACGAGGAATGATTCTGCTGCTCTGGCTTTGGGCCTTTAACATGCTATCCATGATAATTGTCAGGCTCTGACCATGGGGAAGCCTCTGGCTTATTCTATGGTGGTCATGGTCAGGGCCTGACAGCAGTTATCTATTATTCTCTATGGTGTTTATTTGTGTTGGTCCCCAATTAGAGGCAGCTGCTATGTGTTGTCTCTAATTGGGGACCCTATTTAGTATGTATGTTTCCACACATGATTTGTGGTTAATTGTAGTGTTCTGTTCTGGTGGAGCGGCACTTACGTTATGGTCGTGTTTTGCATAGTTTTTTGTTAAAGTTCGCATTCTGAAATAAAATGATGTTGAACTTCAGTAGCGCTGCGTCTTGGTCACTTATTGCACAGATCCGTGACAATAATTCACTCATGTAGTATTTAATGAAGCATCGCTTAATTCTGCTGAGCTGGAGTATCATCTGGTCTCCTGTCCTTCTTCCTTTGCTCTTAAGCTAGCCAAGAGAATGACAGCCAAGAGAATGACAGCCAAGAGAATGACAGCCAAGAGAATGACATCCAAGAGAATGACAGCCAAGAGAATGACAGCCAAGAGAATGACAGCCAAGAGAATGACAGCCAAGAGAATGACATCCAAGAGAATGACAGCCAAGAGAATGACAGCCAAGAGAATGACATCCAAGAGAATGACAGCCAAGAGAATGACAGCCAAGAGAATGACATCCAAGAGAATGACAGCCAAGAGAATGACAGCCAAGAGAATGACATCCAAGAGAATGACAGCCAAGAGAATGACAGCCAAGAGAATGACAGCCAAGAGAATGACATCCAAGAGAATGACATCCAAGAGAATGACATCCAAGAGAATGACATCCAAGAGAATGACAGCCAAGAGAATGACATCCAAGAGAATGACAGCCAAGAGAATAACATCCAAGAGAATGACATGCAGATCCTGAGAGACACCATAATGAATCATCACCGTCAAGCATAGATCATTGGCTTTACTTATGACAGTCAAAACAAGGGACAGATTTCTGTGTCAAACATCTCATTCTAAAATGATGGGTATTAATATGGAGTTGGTCCCGCCTTTGCTGCTATAACATCATCCACTTTCTGGGAAGGCTCTCCACTAGATGTTGGAACATTGCTGCAGGGACTTGCTTCCATTCAACCACACAAGCATTAGTGAGGTCGGGAACTGATGTTGGGCGATTAGGCCTGGTTCCAATTCATCCCAAAGAGGTTCAATGGGGTTGAGGTCAGTGCTCTGTGCAGGCCAGTCAAGTTCTTCCACACCAATCTCGACAAACCATTTCTGTATGGACCTTGCTTTGTGCACAGGGGCATTGTCATGCTGAAACAGGAAAGGGCCTTCCCCAAACTGTTGGAAGCACAGAATCGTCTAGAATGTCATTGTATTCTGTAGTGTTAAGAAGGGGCCTAGCCCGAACCATGAAAAACAGCCCCAGACCATTATTCCTTCTCCACCAAACTTTACAGTTGTCACTATGCATTGGGGCAGGTAGCGTTCTCCTGGCATCCGCCAAACCCAGATTTGTCCGTCGGAGTGCCAGATGGTCAAGCTTGATTCATCACTCCAGAGAACGCGTTTCCACTGCTCCAGTCCAATGGCGGTGAGCTTTACACCACTCCAGCCGACGCTTAGCATTCCGCATGGTGATTGTGTGCGGCTTGTGTGCGGCTGCTCGGCCATGGAAACCCATTTCATGAAGCTCCCGGCATACAGTTCTGATTACATTGTTTCTAGAGACAGTTTGGAACTCGTTAGGGAGTGTTACAACCGAGGACAGACAATTTTTATGCGCTACTTGCTTCAGTAGCGGTCCCATTCTGTGAGCTTGTGTGGCCTACCATTTTGGGGCTGAGCCGCTGTTGCTTTAGACGTTTCCACTTCACAATAACCGCATTTACAGTTGACCGGGGCAGCTCTAGCAGGGCAGAAATTTTACAAACTGACTTGTTGGAAAGTTG
This sequence comes from Thymallus thymallus, assembly GCA_023634145.1. NCBI lineage: Eukaryota > Metazoa > Chordata > Actinopteri > Salmoniformes > Salmonidae > Thymallus > Thymallus thymallus. Next base: position 2,121,055 of record CM042390.1, on the reverse strand, counting down.
GCATTCTATAACGGTGCTACGTCAAAAGTCACTGAGCTCATCAGTAAGGCCATTCTACTGTCAATGTTTGTCTATGGAGGTTGCATGGCTGCGTGCTCAATTTTATACACCTGTCAGCAACAGGTCTAGCTGAAATAGCCGAATCCACTAATTTGAAGGGATGTCCACATACTTTTGTATATATAGTGTACCTAAATGCCTTCTTCAGGGTATTTCCACAGAACCATTCTACTCGGTATAAGAATGGCAGCAGTGAGTGGGTGTGTGTGTGGGAAGTACTGGTTAATCTGTAGTGTAGGGGAGATGGGGTAACAGAAGTACTGGTTAATCTGTAGTGTAGGGGAGATGGGGTAACAGAAGTACTGGTTAATCTCTACAATTTTTATAGGCCATAGGAAGGAACTATACTAAAGCTTCAGAAATACACTGAAATGTTGGTTCAATGGAGTCCCCACTGGGCACAGATGTCAGTTCAAAGCGTAGTTTTGATTTACATTTGACTTGTCAACTAACGTGAATTCAAAGTGAAATCAACAAACAATTTCACCATGTCATTGGATTTAGGTTAAAAGGTGGGTGAAAAAAATACTACATTCTTTTAAATTGATGACTTTTTGCAAATCCAATCAGTTTTCCATGTTGATTCAACATCATCACATTGAATTATTTTGTTGAAATGATGTGGAAACAACGTTTATTCAACCAGTTTTTCCCCGTGGGTTATTATCTCTAGCCAAAGTCTTGATTGACATCATTTTGATGGTTATAGAGGGCTTCATTGGGTGATGACTGACTGTATCTACTAAGTACATTGGAATTGAGCTTGAGTCCTCTAGGTAGTTTCAGTGCTTATTAACTGAGATAATTGACTCAATGGTTTATTGTGAAGTGATACATTTACAGAATCCGCCCCCACTTTCAGTTTATGAGTGGAAACTTTCAAAAGGTAAAATGTAAGTGTATTTGAAGGTACTTTTCAAGCTGTGCTCTGAACGTTATCCACAACAAAAAGCAATACATCTGATTGTGTGTTTCACAATACAACATGGTCTCAGAGCATTTCATATTATTCTATCCCCGTTGCTACACCCTCGGACCCCGAGACCAGTATACCTACCTCGTGTCTGGCGCCTGCACTCATCTGGGAAATAGATGAGCAGGTCTGTGAGACGCAGCATTCCCAGCTGGATCCCCCAGACATTTGTCCCAGACGCTGCCCGGGTCAGAGTGGCTTGCCTGCCACCCTGGCTCCCGTCATAGCCTTCATGCAACAACGCTTTTGGTGGCCCACCACGGTCCCTGACATCTCCGCCATCGCCGCCGCGTGCCCTGTCTGTGCTCAGAATAAGACTCCCTGGCAAGCTCCGTCTGGTCTCCTCCAACCACTTCCTGTCCTTCACCGTCCCTGGTCACATATATCCCTGGACTTCGTCTCTGGTCTCCCTCCGTCTGATGGCAACACCACTATCCTTTACAGTGGTGGACAGGCTTTCCAAAGCCGCCCATTTCATTCCCCTCCCCAAGCTACCTTCTGCCAAGGAGACGGCTTAGCTCATGGTGCAGCACGTCTTCTGGATCCATGGACTCCCGGTGGATATGTTCTCTGACCGTGGTCCTCACATCTCGTTCCGGTTCTTGAAGGCGTTCTGTACACTCATAGGGTCGTCGGCCAGCCTGTCCTCCGGGTTTCACCCCCAATCCAATGGCCAGTCGGAGCGTGCCAATCAGTACCTGGAGACGACTCTTCGGTGCCTCGTCTCGTCCAACCCCACCACCTGGAGCCAGCAACTCGTGTCGGTGGAGTACGCCCGGAACACCCTTCCCAGCTCGGCCACTGGACTCTCGCCCTTTGAGTGCTTGTGGGTTATCAGCCCCCGCTCTTCATGGAGCAAGAGGTCAACATACCCTTGGCCCCGATGTTCGTCCGCCGCTGTCGTCGTACATGGAAGAGAGCTTGGTCCTCTCTTCTCAAGACCACCTCCAGGTATCGTCGACAGGCGGACCGCCACTGGACCCCAGCTCCCAGCTATCCTCTTGGGCAGAGAGTATGGCTGTCCACTATGGATATGCCTCTCCGAGTGGAGTCCCGCAAACCTGCCCCCCCCCCCCCCCCCTGTTTTATCGGCCCTTTCCCCATCTATAAGATCCTCAGCCCCTCTGCTGTTGGTCTTCTGTTGCCCCTCCGTATACATTTCATGTATCAAGGATTAAACCTCTGTCTCACAGCCCTCTGTCTCACAGCCCTCTGTCTCACAGCCCTCTGTCTCACAGCCCTCTGTCTCACAGCCCTCTTTCCCATACCATGAATGATATCTGGAGGGAAATCAACAATTATAATTGGATTTCATATTTGTCCAATTATTGAGAATGTACTGAAAAATCAGAAATGCATCAGAAATCGTCTTTATTTTCAGCATATCAAAAGGCATATCAAGATCCGGATATTAATCATATCTGTTATCAATACAGATATGCGATGTATACAGTCAATATTTGTCAACGTGAAGAGAGAAAATAGGATGTCCAGCCTAGGAAATTTACAAACTCAAAAACGTGTCATGTAAAGTGCACAGTACATGTATCATGTTCTAGTCTATGAGATCAGTCTGCACAGTATGAGTCATGTTCAAAAATACATTTGATAAAGTTCATACCTTAAAATAAATCCTAAAATCTAGACAAATAAGTGTGGGTTGGCAGTGGCTTGATGACACATAGGACATGTGTTTGGGATGAAAGAACATTAGTGAGTGATAAACCAATTCTCTCTCCACAGAAAGTCACAAACCATAATGTCTGTCCAGCTTCTCTTTAGCACTAAAGCTGTTTGAGTATGCAGACAGAGTTTTTACAGTCACATGATTGTGTTTTTTTAGGGGTAAACAACTCATTTAGGGTGACTAATTCACACGCACAGAGGTCTTGGGGACCAGTAACAAACCACCATTGGCCATGTAAACACCTCCGTATTAAGCAATAAACAGAAAGACGACCCGGTCTTCTTGGCTTTGAAGTTCTTTCAGGTTCCCAAGATACAACCAGTAAACAAAAACAATATCCTGGAACCCCATGTATTTTTTTATGGAGAGGAAAACGTGAAATGGGGTCAACTCGTCTGGGGCATGAGAAGGGGCTGCTATCTGTGAGAGAAGCATTGGAAGGGGAGCTCACACTGCTTCTGAGCCTCTGCCTCACTGTGTATTTGAACTGGCAAACACAAAGAGGGTCAGAGTGGACCCCCTTTAAATCCATAAACACAGAGGGTCAGAGTGGACCCCCTTTAAATCCATAAACACAGAGGGTCAGAGTGGACCCCCTTTAAATCCATAAACACAGAGGGTCAGAGTGGACCCCCTTTAAATCCATAAACACAGAGGGTCAGAGTGGACCCCCTTTAAATCCATAAACACAGAGGGTCAGAGTGGACCCCCTTTAAATCCAGAAACACAGAGGGTCAGAGTGGACCCCCTTTAAATCCAGAAACACAGAGGGTCAGAGTGGACCCCCTTTAAATCCAGAAACACAAAGAGGGTCACAGAGTGGACCCCCTTTAAATCCATAAACACAGAGGGTCAGAGTGGACCCCCTTTAAATCCATAAACACAGAGGGTCAGAGTGGACCCCCTTTAAATCCAGAAACACAGAGGGTCAGAGTGGACCCCCTTTAAATCCAGAAACACAAAGAGGGTCACAGAGTGGACCCCCTTTAAATCCAGAAACACAGAGGGTCAGAGTGGACCCCCTTTAAATCCAGAAACACAAAGTGGGTCAGAGTGGACCCCCTTTAAATCCAGAAACACAAAGTGGGTCAGAGTGGACCCCCTTTAAATCCAGAAACACAGAGGGTCAGAGTGGACCCCCTTTAAATCCAGAAACACAAAGTGGGTCAGAGTGGACCCCCTTTAAATCCAGAAACACAGAGGGTCAGAGTGGACCCCCTTTAAATCCATAAACACAGAGGGTCAGAGTGGACCCCCTTTAAATCCAGAAACACAAGTGAGAGAAATGTTGATGTCATGGAATTGCAAAACATAAGACATTCTCTCTGCTTTATTAAATCTCAGTTTGACCTGCTCAGGTTATGTAACACAAGGCTCTTGTCAAATGTCTCTCGGGTTTTAAGTGCTCTCCAAGAAGTCTTTATCCTTTCAGGGTTTTGAATATTATTAAAATATTAAAAAGTTATGGAGTGTGTGGCTCACAGGTGGCTGGTGAGAGGAGGACGGCTCATAATAATGGCTGGAATGGAGTGGATGTGTTTGATACCATTCCATTAATTCTGTTCCAGTCATTACTATGAGTCCATCCTCCCTAATTAAGGTGCCACCAACCTCCTGTGGTGTGGCTGATTGACAGCACTTTGTATTGGCACCTGGAACATGGCTAAGGTCAAAGGTCAAAGGATAGCAATCCAGTTCCACCACCAATTTCAGAGAGCAGTAAGAACTCTAGGACAAACCTCCAATGGCCATCAAGCAAAGACACTTAATGCTTGAATCTCAAAAGTCTGTCCTTGATTCCTGTTCTGGATTCCTTGATTCTTCGACATCCTCCTCAAAATGCAACGAAGGAAAAGATATGAGGTTCTGAGAAGGAGGTCAAGTAATCAAGGAATTTATAGACGCAAGGAATTGAGGAAGGACTTTTAAGATTCACCCGAGGTCTTTCTGATGAAGTGTTGGATTGTGAGATGCACGTACAGAGTGGTGATTGTTGGTTACATAACATGGAGTTAACTCCTCAGGGTGGGACTGCTAGACAGCGGAGGTAATTGTGAATGTTACTTTGGGTGGATTGTAGCAGTTGTTTGGATCTTCCTGCCTATCAGATTTTGGATTCTGAGGATGTAGATTATGTCTGTTTGTTCCCGTGAACAGTTTTAGTTGGGGGCTCCTGCAACACTAAAGCCCACCAATATGGAACCAAATCTCCTTGTGTTGCGGTTTCATCCCTCACATAGGTTAGAATCCTGATAATGACATGACAGTTAGTACAGCAGCATAGACAGAACATGTGCTATTGTGCTTGAGAAATGAATTGTCTGCTTTGCAGTGTAGCATTATCCACCTACCTCTGTTATTGAAACAGTACTGTAAGGAAGGGAAAATGTTCTTCAAGACCCAAGAACTGGGGCTATTTTGAGACATTACATCTGACTTATGAGTAACATCTGAATCAAGACGCTATTTATCTGTTATATACACAGACTCACCATTACTTATACATTTGGGGTCACTTGGCAGAAAGTGAAAGCTTTACTGTGGCTTAAATATTTTGATGAAACGTCCTTACTAATATGTGAATCATTTTGCTCATCAACATTCGTGACACAGATGCACAGGCATTTTCTACCCAACATCGAATACTACTTACTCTGATAGGTTGATGGTACATGTACCCAATACCTGCTCAGACTGTAAATTACCTAACTGCCTGTCCTGCTTATGGGGGGCCTTTGAGTCACAGGCCCCAGGGGCCGAGGGGAGGAGGCCCTTATTAGTCACAGGGCCCAGGGGCCGAGGGGAGGAGGCCCTTATTAGTCACAGGGCCCAGGGGCAGAGGGGAGGAGGCCCTTATTAGTCACAGGGCCCAGGGGCAGAGGGGAGGAGGCCCTTATTAGTCACAGGGCCCAGGGGAGGAGGCCCTCATTAGTCACAGGGCCCAGGGGCAGAGGGGAGGAGGCCCTTATTAGTCACAGGGCCCAGGGGAGGAGGCCCTCATTAGTCACAGGGCCCAGGGGCAGAGGGGAGGAGGCCCTTATTAGTCACAGGGCCCAGGGGCAGAGGGGAGGAGGCCCTTATTAGTCACAGGGCCCAGGGCCGAGGGGAGGAGGCCCTCATTAGTCACAGGGCCCAGGGGCCGAGGGGATGAGGCCCTCATTAGTCTGTGATGGTGAGTCTCCCCAGGCCTCACACACACACCCACAAAAACAAACGTGCTCGCACACACTCACAGGTATGCACACATGAACACACGAACACCCACACAAACACACACACGTTTCCATGTCACCAGTCTATAAAAGTGGCCCTGCAGTGCAATCCACAGGGGCCCTTTGGATCGGGGCCAGCGTGAATAATGACATAGAACACTCACCCTGCTTTCTACTGTAGTAGTAATGGTCGCTCAGTTAACTTATTTTGGGACTCCGGGACTTCAACAGTTTGTGACTCCGGGACTTCAACCGTTTGTGACTCCGGGACTTCAACCGTTTGTGACTCCGGGACTACAACCGTTTGTGACTCCGGGACTACAACCGTTTGTGACTCCGGGACTTCAAAAGTTTGTGACTCCGGGACTTCAACCGTTTGTGACTCCGGGACTACAACCGTTTGTGACTCCGGGACTAGAACCGTTTGTGACTCCGGGACTACAACCGTTTGTGATAACCTAAACACACTCCTTTGCCCCAACCAGACAAAGAGCTGTCAAGTCCTTGTGCTCATGTTGAAAGAAAGGTCCAGTTTATTAAGGAAATCGTCAAACTGTTATTGGTGATGTAATGGTACAGAACATGTATAACAAAATAAATAGGAACCAACTTTGGTTCTTTGTAACTTTTGCTCGCCCTCAATTTGGAATTTACCTCAGAAATCTAACACAGGAGTTGGGTGAATTTATTTGAATTAAAAAGTGCAGGGTTTTAAGGCTTCAACATTGAACTCAGGCTTTGAGAGAATACACAAAAGAAGTTGGAGCACATTTTTTAACACATAGTGCTCATTTAGGGTTTTGGGGCGAAAGAGTATAATGTTACTAAGATGATCCCTGTGTGTGTCACATCCATGAACACAGGCCTTATTTCTCAAATACTTCAAAAACAATAGTGCATTTTAACACACACACCCCTGGTTTTGCTGGGTAAGCATGGACACTTTTGACATGACAGGATCTAAACACACTATTAGAAATAGAATTTTGCAGCCCACCTTTTCACCAGGCAGCGGTAACCATAGTGACGGGTTAATAACACAACAAAAGAAGGAAGCAACCTAAAACAACACATCAAATCTATAGGGGTTGGTCCACTCAGAATCAGCCTGCATCCAATAAGATGTCAGTTTATATTTATGGGTCCTGAGGTCTTTCCTGTAAGCCTGAATCCTGTTTTGAGGGGTCAGAGGGGACTTGGCAGCTGTATGGCTGCCAGATCTGCAGATCTCAACCCCTTAGGTTATAAAAATAGAGACGATACAGTACACTGTGTTATCTGTCCCCAGGGAGACCAATCAGAGAAACCTTTACTGGCAATGGTGTGAGTTCTATTATTAAGGGTCTTCCCAGAACCACGGCCGGGTTTCATTAGAAGTCCCTAACTCATCTGCTCAGGAAAACTAATTGCCTGGGTCATGTTCATTAGAGTATTCTACGGAAAATGTTTTACAACATGAAATAGAAAATACAAATGTGTGTTTCTTAATGGACAAAGTCCAGGAAGTCCCTTCTCTCTTTCTTTGCTGTTTTGTGCCCAATGAAAATGATTCTGGTTAGTTGCATAGCCCCTAAAGCTCATATAAAAACTAAGACAATAGATTCTGTTAAACAGATAATTTACTTAATAAAGTACAAACAATATAAATAATTATTTTTTACAGTAGTTCATAATAGACCCATTTTTACAGTAGTTCATAATAGACCCATTTTTACAGTAGTTCATAATAGACCCATTTTTACAGTAGTTCATAATAGTAATGTAAAACACAGTGGACAGATAAACAAAGGGTGCAAGATGAATTTAACACTGTCATGAAATTGACATAACACCATTAAAACCATTCTCCATTTATGCTAATATTCTTTCTTTATTAGCCGTAACTTTGACCTGCCTGTATAAGCATGGCATCCAAACTGAACAGTAGGTAATCATATCCTTCCTGCTATGACATCTAACTTAGAAACGCACTGTAATACAGACTTAATATGAATATGAATTCAGTATGTATGTAACAATGTCCTATATGAAAGGCAGAAAGCTAAAACAAGCATGTCATTCAATGAACTCTGTACAGGGTGGTCAGTCCTTTGTTATCTCCTCCTCATCATCCTCGCTGACCAGTTGGGGCAAGTGTTCTCTTTTTGGTAAGGACAATCCAGGACTGGAGAATTTCTAGTGTTCATGATTGGTCTTGTGGACTAGGTTAACGCAGATAAAAAAAAAAAAAGGCCAATAACTCTTTACGTGAACAAATACAACATGGTTAGCTTCCACGTGAAAACAAAAATCTATCTTCAAAACAACACTGGTTGTCTCATATCCATGCAATTACATGATTTTGATTGATTTTGAAGTTGATCATGGAGATGGTGGTGGAAAAAGCTGAATGCAACCCAATTAAGTATTTTTAGTCTGGCAGGGGTTCACTGCAGCATTGATTAAGCTTTGCCAAATTCCTTGTGAAGAAAGCTTTGGGTTGATGTTTGCTTTTCTCACTCAGCTCTAAAGAGCTAATGTACAGATTAGAATGCATTAAAATAAGCTTTTGTTTCAGTGAAACAAAACAGGTCCTTGTTTCTGTTAAAGCCTCACTGATCCACTATCATTTAACTTTTCAAACAGGTCATTTGGAAAACACATTGCTGGAACCCAGCGTTGTGAAATTGCAGATCAATATTTAGTACAGGCTTTTTAGAGAGTGAGTTCATCAATAACAGGAAAGGTACATGCGACGCCCTACAAGCTGTTAAAACAAGCTACATTTTTTCTGCAGGTGTTCCAACAGTACTGCTTCCTCTGGTGTTATTGCTTCAATCCTGTTTTTGGTCCCACATACCACCCCATACCTACTGTACATCTACCAGTGAACAAAAATAATAATACAGTTATGAAAATAATATTCACGGTAACTATCCTATAGGAGGTGAAACAATTCACTTCCAAAAGTACTTCCTATTTATGTCCCACAAATAGGAAGTGTAAATTCTATAAAACACTGATTGTTTACTATTGTAGTGTCACAGTCATCTGAAGAACTGCAGCCATAACCTTCCAAGCCTGTGGTTTCATAATGATGTGCTGATGTTGAAATGAATTGGACATAGCTCACCACTCTGCCATTACATGGCATTGATGGATGTTCGCATTATGCGTTTCCTACTTAGAGTTATTTAGTTTATATAACAAAAAAGGTTAATAATAAAATAAATGTACAAATACAATCAAATCAAAGTGCAAACTACTGCATTGATAAAGAGAGGCCTTGGTGTTTGGCCATAAAGTGGGAATGTCTATAAACTGTGTGAGCACATGGTGATGCTAATTATATACAAAGTGACCAAATTCATACTCTTCTGTTTTCACATAGCTGTCTGTTATTCCCTACAACACCTTCAATTTACGATAAAATGTAAAGTCATATTGTTGTGGTAATGGTTTTTGTGTATTTTTTTTCTTTTAACTTCACAGATAAACTGAAATATCTAATGGACCCACGTCCTTGAAGACTCGGCTGCCATGTTCCAGAACTCAACACATTCCCTCCAAAACACTTCACATTGAATATTCTCTGCCTAGTAGTCCCTCTGAGGAGACACATGTCCAGCATCTCTTTCTCCCCAATCACAGGACACATTCTTCAGGCCCTAAAGCTACTATTGAGCTTGTGCCTCCTGCGGTGGCATACCTTGAAGAGCACCACCAGCATCGCTGTCAGCACCAAAGCCAACACCACAAGGACGATGACGCTAACGAACTTACTGTCCAGCTTCTGACACTGTTCCTGCGTCACGCTCCCAATTTTCAACTCCACCATCTCCGAGTTCTCCATGTACAGGCAGGTTACTATGGCGATGTCCGGGACAACCACATCAGAGCTTTGGAGCATGTCGAGGAAGCGGGGGTTGCTACAGCAAATGAGAGGGTTCGAGCCCATGTAAAGGGTTTTGAGCGTCCGCTCTAGGACCAGGACTGTGTCATACTCCAGGGTGACCAGGTTGTTGTTCTGCAGGTTCAGGGACTCGATGGAGGACTCCTTGTTCCATAGGGGGAGAGCTCTCAGCTTGTTGGTGGACAGGTCCACGAATTTGAGATTGCTTAGCAGGGAAAGGTCTGTGTTCAGTTCTTTGATGTGGTTCTCTCTCAGTGATAGGTGAATTAGGGAGGTCTCCAGACCAAAGAAAGAATTCTGGTGAACATCCAATCCTGGGTTTAGGGAGAGGTCCAGCAACCTGAGCATGGTGCCATTGAAGGCATACGGTGGCAGAACTTCAAGACTGTTTCCAGAGAGGTACAATAAGTGCAAGCTTGGTATGAATGCAAAGGAGACACAGCCTGAGGGATCCTGAGAGTTGTGGTCTGTCTGTGGTGGTTTTCGCTGTGAGGGGCAGACCTTCAGGTAGTTCTGCTGGAGGTGAAGGCCTCTGATGCTGGGCAGTCTTTGGAACGTTCCAGAGTCCATGTTGCTGAGAGTGTTCCCTTGTAAGAAGAGTTCCTGCAGTGACCGTAGGGTGTTCTCCCCAAACGAGAGGTTCTGTAGGGCATTGTAACTCAGGTCCAGGGTCTTCAGATAGTTCAGAGGGCTCTCCTGGTCTACAGAAAAGGCCCAGATACAATTATTACTGATGTTGAGGTGCTCAAGGGACACCATGCTGCAGAAGAAAGACTGCGGTATGATCTTGATTTGGTTGTAGCTCATGTCGAGGTACATAAGCTTTGAGAAGTCCTGGGGTCGGCTTGTTCCACCTGACTGCGTGTGAGGTACGAGCGTGTCTCTGAAGTACTCGAGCTCATCCTCTGTCCCTGTGGTGTTGATGCTCATCAGGCGGTTCCTGGACAAATCCAGGTACATGAGCTTGTTTCTTCTTGGGATAACGGGGAAGTAGTGGACTTTGTTTTCCCTCAGGTCGAGGTAGAGGAGCTCGTACTCTAAGTCTGAGTCTGTGGTTTGGAAGCACTCAATGCTATTCCCACTGAGATTCAGCACCTTCAGTTGGGAAAGGTTATAGTCAGTGATGCAAGTGATTGAGTTAATGGACAAATCAAGCTCAGACAGATGGAGCAACGAGTCAAATGCTCCGTCCTCGATCTCTAAGATGACGTTGTTGTGAAGGTCAATGTTTCTCAAGGCTAAAGTTCCGCAAAAGGTCTCCTTGCCCACTTTGGTGATACTATTGCCATTCAGAGAAAGGTTCATTAGTGCTGGGGCTTCACTGAGAAAGAAGTCGGTCATCCCTGTGTACAGGCCATTGCCTGAGAGGTCAAGCCTCTCCACGGCCGCAAGAGGCCCAATATTGGTTTTCGAAACAGCAAAAACATCCAAGTAATTACTGGAGAGGTCCAGCACTTGCAGATTGGTCATGTCTTTGAACAGACCAGGCTGTATGAACTGGATCTTGTTGGAGTGGAGGTTCAGATGATGAACGGTGTTGTAAATTGATAGAACCTCTTGGGTAAGGTTTTGTAGAAGGTTCCGAGATAGGTCCAGCTTTTGGATGCCGTGAGGAAGCTTGGCCGGAACGGTCCTCAGGTTTAGATCGTTGCAGTACACATCATTCTGTACCTGTGGACAAAACAAGGAGAGATAACTACATGAGCTTTGACCTTCAAGGCACCACTGCACACTCCCACATGACCACAAGTCACCTTGACACTTTTCACTCCAAATGGTTTGTGCACATGTTGAGAGTTGTTTTATGGGCCATTGTATATGTGTTTTTGGCTTGAGGCTTTGAGGTTTGTTGTTTTCACCTCATAGAACAAGCCCTTATTACACCCCTTCTTTCACCCTGGGGTTTTCAGAATGCCTGGTGGACAAAGAGTCTCTTTCCATAATTATTTCAAACATTCAACTATGCACTTATCAGCGTGACTGGTAATTTAAACCATATGGCATAAGCACTCTCTCTAAAAACAGCCCATAAAACACATGCACGTGCACACGCGCATGCACACACACACACACACACTCAACTCACATAAAACAAAGTGGATTTAGGTTCATGGCATACATTTGAAGTCAGCAGCAAGCCTTCCTTCGTCGTTTTGCTAAATTACACACTTTTTGAAAGCTTTCTTCTGGCTTTTATGAACATGTGTTTCCTTCTGATTAATAACTTAAATCATATGCAATTGAAATAACATAAGTGATATACAAGAAACCTATCATGGGTCATATGTCATTCTAGGATCTAAGGATGTTATAACAGAAAGGGAAAGAAAGTTACGGCACATCTGTAAAACACCAACTATGTTTCCATCTATTTATTATTTATTTTTTTAAATGCTTTGGTGCAATTTTCACAAGTATGTGGTACATTTAGTACATTTAGTACATTTAGTACATTTAGAACATTTAGTACATTTAGAACATTTAGTACAAATGTACCACATACTCTTAGTACAAAACTTCAAACAGATCATCAAAAAGACAGTTGTTTCAAAACTCTAGGCACGTTTTCAGTTGACTAAGTATAACACACAAAATCATAGTCATTTTTTCACCAAACTTAAGTGTTTCATCTAGAAATACTGTACATGTTTCACATTGCAATACATGTTGATATAAAGTAATGACCTTTCACAATGCAATGCTCACGTTACCTTTGATATGATTCTCTTCTCTTTTGTTAAAATACATTTCACTATTAATTAATCCGACTGCTCTTAATTGATGATCACTGCGTTCGGTAAACCTATAGATTTTACATGTAAACTGGTTTGTCTAGTACAGATTTTGAGAACTACATAATGAAAATGTATGCACCGTATAATGGAAACATTTAATTTATATACAGTAAGTTTAGGTATTTTCAACAGTAAAAAAAAAACTCTGAAAGGTTTTACTACAGCATACTGTAAATTATGGTGCCTTGCTGTATTTCGATTGGTACTTTTGTTCCACCACACAAAATACAGTACCGTACCGTATCTTTGGTGCTCCAAAGATACGGTACGGTACTGTATTTTGTGTGGTGGTATTGTGTGGCACGGTATTGTTGTTTCTGGCTCATTAAGATATTTTGACGTGTGCCTTGTAAGAGCCTATATTTCTTGCACTACTAGAAGTGCCAAGCAAATTAATGACATCTGCTGGTCAGCAATAAATAGCAGCGTGTGATGATCAGATAGACTCTGATCATCACAACTGTTTTCATCAAAACTCTGTGGCGCAGTGGTAAGTCTGGCTGTAGTAGCTTATAATCAGTTGCAATGCCAGGTTTGCATCGTACATCATGCTTCCCTTTTTTGCCTTCAAGTTTACTATTTTTCAAAGTCTGAATCTATGGCATTATTTAGGATGCTTAACACAGAAGCTTATACTATATTAAATAAAACAAATTATTTCAGTGCAGAAAGTGTGGTTAACATAAAAACAAAAACAAAATATAAATGGTGTGCCTTCAATGGGATCCAACATCTTACCCTGACTTACCTGAATGCTCCATAGGGCCCTACTCTAACTGCTAAACTACCGGTCAGATGAAACATTTGGACAAAATCCAAACTATATTTGTAAGTACGGTGTCCAGTAGAGGTTGGTGTTTGAAAGCCGCTTGGAATCAAAGAAAGCAACGGAACGACAGAAAAATCAGTCACTAGAGCCCCACCCTCCCCTAACCCGGATGACGCTGGGCCAATTGTGCGCCGTCCTATGGGACTCCTGGCCACGGCCGGTTGTGGCACAGCCCAGGATATGAACCGATGCAGTGCCTTAGACCGCTGCGCCACTCTGGAGGCATGTAGCAGACACAACAGTCCACACATTTTGGTATGTGACTTCGGATTCGAACCCACATTCACACTTTATTTAGATAGTATGTAGATGGAATATCTGGACTATCAACAAACTATCTTGTTTTCTTGGAAGAATCCTGCTTCATTCTCCAAAGCAGGCTAAGTATAATTGTTTGAACCTGTTAGCTGTGTTGGTCTGTCTGTCTGTCTGTCTGTCTGTCTGTCTGTCTGTCTGTCTGTCTGTCTGTCTGTCTGTCTGTCTGTCTGTCTGTCTGTCCCAGTTAGTTAGCTACCTAGTTGGTGTGAGCTGATAATTTGCTTAAGAAGGTTAGGGATTGCTACCCATTCAGAGTGGGTGCCGGCCCACCCATTTGTTTTGTTCTGTGCAGATTACAACTGAATATGAGGGGGAGGGGCTACACCTGTGCTAGGCAAGTAGCTGAGTGATATTAGCACAGCATCCTTGTTCAGCGGCTGCTGTCCCCAAAACGAAGGCTGTCCTTGAAACAAAGACAGTTCTGCCGAGTTGTTCTGTGGAAGGTAAGTGAGGGAGGCCCCGCTCTCTCGCTTTCTGTAATGTACATTTAATTCCGATCTCTTTTGCGTTATTGTAGCCTTTTCTGTAGCCTGTCAACTATGTGTCTGTCTATCCCTGTTCTCTCCTTTCTGTACAGGCCATACAAACGCTTCACACCGCGTGACTGCAACCACTCAAATCTGTTGGATCACGTGAAGTTCCAGGTCTCCAGTTCCTCGACTTCTTGGCGCTGACGGAAACATGGATTACCACAGAAAACACTGCTACTCCTACTGCTCTTTCCTCATCTGATCATGTGTTCTCGCATACCCAGAGAGCATCTGGTCAGTGTGGCGGTGGCACAGGAATTCTAATCTCTCCCATGTGGACATTCTCTCTTTTCCCCCTGACCCATCTGTCTATCTCCTCATTTGAATTCCATGCTGTCACAGTCACTAGCCCATTCAAACTTAACATCCTTGTCATTTATCGCCCTCCAGGTTCCCTTGGAGAGTTCATCAATGAGCTTGACGCCTTGATAAGTTCATTTCCTGATAATGTCTCACCCCTCACAGTTCTGGGTGACTTTAACCTCCCGACATCTGCCTTTGACTAATTTCTCTCTGCCTCCTTCTTTCCACTCCTTTCCTCTTTTGACCTCACCCTCTCACCGTCCCCCTCTACTCACAAGGCAGGCAATACTCTTGACCTCATCTTTACTAGATGCTGTTCTTCTACTAATCTCACTGAAACTCCCCTCCAAGTCTCCGACCCCTACTTTGTATCCTTTTCTCTCTTGCTCTCCTCCAACACTACTCACTCTGCCCCTACTCAGATGGTAATGCGCCGTCGCAACCTTCGTTCTCTCTCTCCTCTTCCATCCTATTATCTCTTCCCTCTGCTAAATCCTTCTCCCTCCTGTCTCCTGATTCTGCCTCCCCGACCCTCCTCTCCTCCCTTTCTGCATCTTTTGACTCTCTATGTCCCCTATCCTCCCGGCCGTCCGCCATTGTCTCCAAATGGAGGAAAACTAAACTCCCTGTGGACCTGTCATCTTTTCATTTTATGGCCTACCGGTCAGGTAGTCCATAACCCAGGAGACTAAGGTTGCTTCCACTTTCATCCTCTTCATCTTCTCACCCAGTAGCAGGGGCTGAATGGTATTGAAGGCACTGGAGAAGTCAAAAAACATAACCCTCACAGTGCAACCTGCGTTGTCCAGCTGAGAGTAGGCCCTCTGCAGAAGGTAGATGATTGCATCATCCAACCCGATGTTGTGCTGGTATGCGAACTGCAGGGGGTCCAGTGATGTACACACCAGGGGTCTGAGGTAAGCGAGGACTAACTTTTCCAGGGTCTTCATGATGTGGGATGTTAGCGCTACAGGTCTGAACCCATTCAATATGAATGGACAGAGATACTGTACAAGATCCTGAGGCCCATTGTTGTGCCATTCATCCCCCGCCATCACCTCATGTTTCAGCATGATAATGCGCGGCCCCATGTCACAAGGACCTGTACACAGTTACTGGAAGCTGAAAATGTCCAAGTTTTTCCATGGCCTGCATACTCCCCCATTGAGCATGTTTGGGATGCTCTGCATCGACGTGTAAGACAGCATGTTCCAGTTCCCGTCATTGAAGAGGAGTGGGACAACATTCCTCAGACCACAATTAACAGCCTGATCAACTCTATGCGAATGAGATGTGTCGCGCTGCATGCGGCAAATGGGGTTCACACAAGATACTGACTCGTTTTCTGATCCACGCCACTACCTTTTTTTTTTAGGTATCTGTATTCTCAGCCTTGTGAAATCCATAGATTAGGGACTAGTAGATTCAAAGGGCAATTTTGAAATACAGAACCTCTGTAATTATTGGGACAGTGAATAATCTTTTCTTCTTTTGGCTCTATACTCCAAAAGTTTGAATTTGAAATCAAGTATTGGGACAGTGACAATTTTGCTGTGGTTTTTGTTCTGTATGCCGGCACTTTGGATTTGAAAAGATACATTTTATGGGAGCAACATTATTGGGACAAATTCACTTATATGTGTCGTAGAGTAGTAGACAGTTAAGTATTTGGTTCCATATTCATAACACGCAATGATTACTGTACATCAAGCTTGTGACAAATTTGTTGGATGCATTTCCTCTTTCTTTTGCTTGTGTTTCAGATTATTTTGTACCCAATAGAAATTAACGGTAAATAATGTATTGTGTCATTTTGGAGTCATTTCTATTGTAAATAATAATAGAATATGTTTCTAAACACTTCTACATTCATGTTGATGCTTCCATGATTATGGATAGTCCTGAATGAATCATGAATAATGATGAGTGAGAAAGTTACAGATGCACAAATATCATAAACCCAAGACATGCTAACCTCTCACCATTACAATAACAGGGGAGGTTAGCATTAATATAATATCATACCCCCAAGACATGCTAACCTCTCACCATTACAATAACAGGGGAGGTTAGCATTAATATAATATCATACCCCCAAGACATGCTAACCTCTCACCATTACAATAACAGTGGAGGTTAGCATTAATATAATATCATACCCCCAAGACATGCTAACCTCTCACCATTACAATAACAGGGGAGGTTAGCATTAATATAATATCAAACCCCCAAGACATGCTAACCTCTCACCATTACAATAACAGGGGAGGTTAGCATTAATATAATATCATACCCCCAAGACATGCTAACCTCTCACCATTACAATAACAGGGGAGGTTAGCATTTTGTGGGGAAGGGTGGTATTCATGATTCATTCAGGATTATCCGTAATCATGGTAGCTTCCACATTCATAGAAACATATTTATTCTTATATCTATTCTTAAAGGTGACTCCAAAGTGACTTCACCCGACATGGATGAAAATACCCTCAAATTAAAGCTGACAGTCTGCACTTTAACCTGGTCATTGTTTGATTTCAAATTCAATCTTTTTAAAGTATACAGCCAAAAGAATAAATAATTATTACGAAGGGCACTGTAAGTATCTTACATGTTTTGCTGTTGGATTAACTGGCTTTTAAAATAACAGAAGATATCATTATGTTGTGCTTTGGTGATTAAACCAATGTACTCATTATATTCACAGAAAACGTAATAATTTGGTTGTGTGGTGAAAGATGTCTACAAACAAAATGAACGCACAATGAAAGGTTTAGCGTTAAAAGTGTTATCAGTGTGTAGTTTTGTACTAAGGGTTTAGAGAATCCATCACATACTTGTGAAAATAGTACCAAAGCTATTAAATAAAACTTAGAGAATGAATAAACAATGAACACTGCCTCTAAAAATGAAAACACCATCTCCTTCTAGTCTGTTCCGTTCAAACCGGCACGCTGATATCAGTTTTTGCAGTGTAGAGAGGCAATTTCCTGCCCAGCTCCAAATCATCCTTCCTGTTTATACAGTTTTGCCGTTAGTAGTCAGGAATATGAATTCAGATTCAGATCAGATATTGTTGTCTTGTGTCTTCGCAGAGGGAAAACACAGAAGGGCTTTAATGTTCTACGGACTCGGGGCAGAAAGCTACTGTGTGCCGGAGCCTCCTTTAATAAAGAACTAACGAAGAAGAAGACTGTGTGACATCAGGTCCAGAATGATAGTACCTGAGAGAGGGAAACTTCTCTTATGGAAAGCAGCCCTGGGGCTTTCAGCTCCTATGATCCATTTAGCTTTGGATATAGACCAAGATTACACATTTGTCACTGCAACCATTTAGGCAGAGGAAGTTAGTCAGTCAGTATACACAAGGAAGATGCCAAGAAGAGTCTGAATTTATGTCCAGCTATGTCTAAACACTTACATTAATGTAGGTGCTTAGATGGTGAGAGTTGAATGCATTGTCTGAAAGTGATTTGAGACATCACAAGCACAGTTCAGAGCTGTGAGGTAATAGCACATGTGCCTCCTCTAAGGCTAAAGTTGTCTTTTATCGTGCTTGGGCACATTTAGAGCTATTAGAGCTATTCTTCTCCATCTCAAAATGAAACAGTGTAGGTGTGACTACATGTGGGTCATGTGATAAAGGTGTATGTTCTGTTATCTGCTGTTCAGAGCGTGAGGAAACAGCATGGCTAGACCTCAATAGAAACATTCTCTGCCACTGGAGAATTCAAAAGTACCTGATATATTTTGGATATATAGTACATGAGAGATTTGTGAGAAAACTGCCAAAACTCTCAGATAATAACATCAAGGTTAACACAAGCTAAACCAGAGTTGTGTAATACAAATTCATCAATAAAACATAGGATACACTATCAAACCCGATAACAGCAACTATCAACACTATTCCTCCCCTCTATGTAACTATAACCAGGGGTCCCACATTAAAATAAGTGCCCAAATAACTAATTATTTTATTGCACACACACTGCGAAAAAGTGCATTATAAATTAAATGAATTAATCTTATTACATGGCAGTTACATAGTTTACGCATCAAATAGTTTCAGCTGACATACTTAGTTGTAGTTCACAGCTATGAAAACATTCAAAAAGCCTGCTACTGCGACAACTAAATTCAGGGGCACTTACCACTTGGCAGGGGGAGAGCTGGCCTGGAGGACGTAACAAGGATTCTGCCACATCGCTGACAATGGCCAGGACCAGCCAGAGGTAGGTTGCCATGGTGCTGTGACACAGAGAAAGAGGGGAGAAGAGACAGAGCAGACATGAGTGCAGGAAACACATTGATGGGGTTATGACATGAACTGAGACCATCCACAGGAGGAATCCCTCACAGGGAAGTTGTTTATCCGGACACGGTTGCCTTTGTTTGACTTGTTATTGTTAAACTATTACACAAATCTCTGATACTAATCACGCATGACTGAGCTTAACTAAGAATTCTTGGGTTTGTTTTGGTAGGTCCGCACATGCAAGGCTTTGCTTTGAATACTGTTAAATTGTGATTATTTCTTAAATCATGAAAATAATTATGCTTGTTACCTCAATGTCTCTGGTGTCTGCTGACTACCTGTCTTGCTAACGTATTTAGTATCTCTTGGTATTTATTAAGGATCCCCGTTAGCTGCTGCAGTTATACTTAATAAATCACTATATGACCCTACAAAATATGTAATACTTTAAAATATTTAAAGGAATGAAAGTAAGAGATTGGTTCGCTCAATAAGAGTAATTGCAGTGCAGTACAACATTTTAGCATGCTGCTATATTTAATACTTGTTCCTCTCAGGCTTGTTTTTAGTCTTAAGTGACGCAAAAGGAAACTCCCACTTTATCACTCAAGCCGAGATCTAAAAGGTTATTAATTGCTATGGGAACAAAGGTGGTCATTTACCAACAACAAGGTTCTCACAGCTGAAGAACCGATCTATTTAATATCATAGATATTTACTGTCTCGCCAGAAATAGAATAATGTGATAGCTACAACTAATTCCAGAGATTAAAGTGTGATTCTCCCTCAATGCCCTGTGTGTCTTTTGTACCAAGCCTCAAAGATCTCTGTTTTTTTAGGTAGAATGAAAAAGTCATACGTCTAGATCAAAAATCAAGACTGTCATTGAATTACTTTTCTTTGCCATGAGCACAATACTGTCCTCAGGCAACGTAGGAAAATACCCTTTGAATCCTCATTGAATGACACTCTCCTCCAAGACTTCACAATAGCCCATTAGACCGTACCACTCCTACTCAGCGGGCAGAAAAGCATCTCACACATTCTCTCTCATATATTCTGTACACCCATCTACATATCTTCTCATTCTCTTCCATACTCTTTTACACAGGACATTTCTTTCTTTCCTCCACTGCTAAGTGTCTCGTTCTCCTCTGCCCTCTGTTGCACAGCTGAGGACCCTTCTATCCTTCTCCAAGGCATTCCTACCATTCATCCTAACCAGCAAGCAATAGAATCCACACACATCAGAATATTATCCAATGTCGTTGTCCACAGGTGTTTACCTCTCTTCGAAATGGTTACTTTCCCCTGCGGTCTTCTGCTCATGCTGCCTGCTGCCTGCGGTTATATTACATCCTCACTGACACACACACACACCGGCTCTACCCGTACCTTTCAGCACTGGTCCTTGGATAACATCCTTTCAACACATCCTGTCAGAATATCCTGCATCATTGTTGTTTTCCCCATTCCCTTTTTTAGGGAAATACCTTATATGGGATTGGGAAGTCCATTCTCTCTGTACTTCCTCCAATATCACACTAATTTGACTCTCTCTCTCTCTCTCCCCATTTATTTGCTTATCTCAATTTTCATCTCTCTCTTCTCTTGTCTCTTTCTTCCCCTCCCTCTCTTCATCTATTGCTAATCAGTCAGAACTGGTTCATCATTCTTTGTGGCTCTTAATTCTCACATTGGCAGTTGCTCATTTTGGAACCGCTGTGTACAATAGTGAGGTTATTAATTCCTTGTATCTTTCTGTAAACAGTTAGGCATGCACAAATATAGACTTCTGAAAGCGCTCGGTTGAGAGGCTATTTATTATGTGAAGCTAAAGCTATCGTAAGCTAAACAGATTGCTATCCTTTTCTTAAGAGAAAGAAAAACATATCACAAGACATACGATTAGGCCACATGTCATGGACATATGGCTAACTTTCAAATACTGCTGAAGCCTCAATTGAAGACGTAAAACACACTCACACACTGTCTCACCAATTCCATCCAAGAAGACAATGTCTTCTGAGATGTTGTACCGTTCCAGAATTGAATGGCTGAAATATGTTCCTCTCTCCCCTAGTTCATCCGAAGGTATGCATGAGGCACCGAAGTGAGTGTCTGTCAGGGGAAGTCCGTTTTGCAGCATCCTCCAGTTATATTCAGTCCAATGGGGAATCCCATGACATGGTGTGTCTGTCTGGGATAAAACGAGATTATCAAGTTTACGCTCTTAGAGAAAAGGGTTCCAAAAGGGTTCTTCGGCTGTCCCCATAGGATAAACCTTTTTGGTTAGAGGTAAAATCATTTTTGGTTCCAGGTAGAACCCTTTTGGGGACAGCCAAAGAACCCTTTTAGGTTCTAGATATTACCTTTTTCTCCTAAGAGTGTAGGATTAACACATTTTCGCTTTTGGTTTCATTTATCCAACCAAGTAAGCAGTATTTCAGACATCCATGGAACAGTGCTCACCCAGTGAGGAACATTATGTATTTTAGATGTCCATGGACGTCGACGTCGGACGGTGCTCAATGGGAAGTGTCTGCAGTGCCTTCTCAATAATAATGGTCTATCCATTTTTACCCAGTGTTGACAGGTTCTGAATTACGGCAGAACCTCTCTGGATACACCTGTTTGAGTCTTAACAGGTTGGGTTTATGTTTTTTACTTTAAGTATATATCGCCCCCTTGTGTCGAAAAGAATGTATTGCACACGAGTGACTGCGCCCCATAAATACTAGAACGTTGAAAACCATTCTTTACTTTGAAAATTACTCCTGTGCAATCTGAACAAGGTTAATGCTTCTCAATGGTCATTTAAAAGTATCGATGTTTTTAACTTATAAATCCCTCATGAATTTAGGACAACCCTATACAACAATGTTAGTTTCAAAATATGTTAAAAAACTATCATGTTGATATCATGGGCTATCAGTTCTTGCATCCATAGCTGCATACATTTCTAAAGCACTTTTTAGGTTTAAAAAAAGCTGCCATTAGGCTGAAAAATGAATGACAGATTATGTCTTTAATAAACAGCCAAACAACAGGCTAGTTAATAGATAAACAAACACAGCCAGTCAGCCACATGGATTCAACCACAATATACAGTTAGGAGCTTCCCTACAGTATTCCTCATGTCAATGGGCCCACCTGGTGGCAAGGTTGTTCCTCTTTGTCTTACATTACAAAGTAGGGTGAAGTTGACGCTGATCTTGGGTCAGTTCAGCATTTTCCCCACTAATGGTTAAGGTTAAGATTGGGGGTGTGGAAGCTGATCCTAAATCTGTACCTATAGGGGAAACTTCACCCCAGAGCTTATATTACAGAGTTTCATTCCACTACTACAGCGAACCATTCTGTCATTAATGTTTCTGATAAAAGAACGTACATTGTTAATATGCAGCGATTGCCTGATATAAAATGTAGCGGCCTACTGTGATTCAGACTCCTCAGACATTGAATATGTTGTATAATTATTATACATTCTTCACACTGCTGAGTTTGGTGGGCATCACCCAGAGCCCTGGTGTGGGTGGAGATATCCATCTTGTTCTCTCGTTGCCCATAATGATAGACGGTATAGCCGGCTTGTATTTCCTCAACTTTGCTTTACACTTCAATCCCGTCCTGCGTCCACGCTGTCGCCTTTTCAACTCGTCCGGAATAACGACCTTTTCCCTGGGAGCAGCAGCGCAGATTCGGATAAATCCTGGAGCTGGGCTCGGTTGGAAATCATTGAGGACCCGAACAGGTCCAACTAGCTCATCTTTAATAATACCAGCCCATACCAGTACCCCACCTCCACCTTGCTGGTGTCTGAGTCGAGGTGGAGCTCCGTGCCCGTTACTGATCCAGCTACGGGCCCATCCATCTGGTCCGTCAAGAGTCAATCATCTCATCAGTCCAACATCTGTCTTCAGATATTTCTTGGGCCAGTCTTGACGTTTCAACTTGTGTCTTGTTCAGTGGTGGTCGGGTTTCAGCCTTCATTACCTTGGCCATGTCTCTTGTACTTCTGGACACTCCAGGTAGGTTGCAGTTCTGGAATATGACAGCTGGAGGATAATGGGTTCCTGGTAGATTCACCTTTGATTCTTCTCAAAGCAGTTCATTTGCGCCTTTTTTCTCTCAACACGGTTCTTGCGACCCTGTTGACTATTTTCAACAAAACGTTTGATGGTCCTGTGATCACGACCCAATATCTTAGCAATTTCAAGAGTGCTGCATCCCTCTGAAATACTTTTTACAAATTATGACTTTTCAGAGTCAGTTAAATCTATTTATTAGCCAATTTTGCCTGAGGAAAAGAAGCTGCCTAATAATTATGCACATCTTGATATAGGGTGTTGATCTCCTTAGGCCACACCCTCCCTCATTACACATCACCTGATATGCTTCAATCCAATAAGCATTCCAGTTTATACAACCTGGAGTTGGGAAATATGCATAATAATGATGATATGTTAAAAATACTGACTTGCCTAATAATTGTGCACACAGTGTATATATATACACACACACACACACACATTTACATATACAGTTGAAGTCAGAAGTGTACATATACTTAGGTTTAGGTCATTAAAACTCATTTTTCAACCACTCCACAGATTTCATGTTAACAAACTATAGTGTTGGCAAGTCTGTTAGGACATCTACTTTGTGCATGACACAAGTAATTCTTCCAACAATTGTTTACAGACAGATTATTTCACTTATAATTCACTATATCACAACTCCAGTGGGTCAGAAGTTTACATACACTAAGGTGACTGTGTCTTTAAACAGCTTGGAAAATTCCAGAAAATGATGTCATGGCTTTAGAAGCTTCTGATAGGCTAATTGACATCATTTGAGTCAATTGGAAGTGTACCTGTGGATGTATTTCAAGGCCTACCTTCAAACTCAGCACCTCTTTGATTGACATCATGGGAAAATCAAAGGAAATCAGCCAGTACAAAAGTATCTATATCCACAGTAAAACAAGTCCTATATCAACATAACCTGAAAGGCCGCTCAACAAGGAAGAAGCCACAAAATGACCCCAAGTATACTTCCAAAGTTGTGGCAAAATGGCTTAAGGACAACAAAGTCAAGGTATTGGAGTGGCCATCACAAAGCCCTGACCTCAATCAATCCTATAGAAAATTTGTGGGCAGAACTGAAAAGTGTGTGCGAGCAAAGAGGCCTACAAACCTGACTCAGTTACACCAGTTCTGTCAGGAGGAATGGGCCAAAATTCACCCAACTTATTGTGGGAAGCTTGTGGAAGGCTACCTGAAACGTTTGACCCAAGTTAAACAATTTAAAAGCAATGCTAGCAAATACTAATTGAGTGTATGTAAACTTCTGAACCACTGGGAATGTGATGAAAGAAATAAAAGCTGATTAAAATTATTCTCTTTACTATTATTCTGACATTTCACGTTCTTAAAATAAAGTGGTGATCCTAACTGACCTAAGACAGGGAATTTTTACTAGGATTAAATGTCAGGAATTGTGAAAAACTGAGTTTAAATGTATTTGGCTAAGGTGTATGTAAACTTCTGACTTCAACTGCAACCATCACTCCTGTGTTCTAATGGCACGTTGTGTTAGCTAATCCAAGTTTATCATTTTAAATTGATCTATAGAAAACCCTTTTGCAATTATGTTAGCACAACTCTAAATTGTTGTGCTGATTAAAGAAGCTATAAAACTGGCCTTCTTTAGACAAGTTGAGTATCTGGAGCATCAACATTTGTGGGTTTGATTACAGGCTCAGAACAGCGCAAACTGACTAATGCAATGAGGGTGCAAAGCTGTCATCAAGGCAAAGGATGGCTACTATGAAGAATCTTAAATATAAAATATATT
The DNA here is from genome assembly GCA_023634145.1 of Thymallus thymallus. NCBI lineage: Eukaryota > Metazoa > Chordata > Actinopteri > Salmoniformes > Salmonidae > Thymallus > Thymallus thymallus. The sequence continues at coordinate 2,096,339 of CM042390.1, read as the reverse complement.
TTGATTTGTTTAACACTTTTTGGGTTAATACATGATTCCATATGTGTTGTGTCGTAGTTTATGTCTTCACTTTAATTCTACAATGTACATTTTTTTGAAAATAAAGAAAAACCCTTGAATGACTAATATTCCTTACTTTTGGCCCCCGGTGTATATAATTCAGCAAAAAATGAAATGCCCCTTTTTCAGGACCCTGTCTTTCAAAGATAATTCGTAAAAATCCAAATAACTTCACAGATCTTCATTGTAAAGGGGTTAAACACTGTTTCCCATGTTGTTCAATGAACCATAAACAATTAATGAACATGCACATCTGGAACGGTCATTAAGACACTAACAGCTTACAGACGGTTGGCAATTAAGGTCACAGTTATGAAAACTTAGGACACTAAAGAGACCTTTTTTACTGACTGAAAAACACCAAAAGAAATATGGCCAGGGTCCAGGCATGAGGACTGCAGATGTGGCCAGGGCAATAAATTGCAATGTCCGTACTGTGAGACGCCTAAGACAGCGCTACAGAGAGACAGAACGGACAGCCGATCGTCCTCGCAGTGGCAGACCACGTGTAACAACACCTGCACAGGATCGGTACATCCGAACATCACACCTGCAGGACAGGTACAGGATGGCAACAACAACTGCCCGAGTTACACCAGGAACGCACAATTCCTCCATCAGTGCTCACAGCAAATCAGTCCATGAGGAGGAGATGCACTGCAGTACTTAATGCAGCTGGTGACCACACCAGACACTGACTGGTACTTTTGATTTTGACCCCCCCTTTGTTCAGGGACACATTATTCCATTTCTGTTAGTCACGTCTGTGGAACTTGTTCAGTTTATGTCTCAGTTGTTGAATCTTATGTTCATACAAATATTTACACATGTTAAGTTTGGTGAAAAAAAAACGCAGTTGACAGTGAGAGGATGTTTCTTTTTTTGCTGAATATATATATATAAATGAGAGAGAGAGAGAGAGTGGAGAGAGACAGAGACAGAGACAGAGACAGAGAAGAGAGAGAGACAGAGAGAAGGTTATCAAGTTGGTAGATTAAATACAAAAAGACAGTAAATGTACTACATTCCAGTTTTAAGGCATTGAACAGAAGAAGTAAAATAAAATCATACAGTGCTTTGATATGCAGGACATAGTGCAGGTTCTGCAACATACGATATTATAGAAACAAAACACCAAATTACACACGCTATATTGCTACTTAACAGCTTAAAGTACAACTTCACACTTAAGACATAACAGTGGAATGCGTATTGTAAACTGCACTTATCCAAACGTAATTTCTTGAACATTTGAGTTTACTGTAAACGAAAAGCTTTTTTATAATGCATAACCAAGGACAACACTACCTTCACTATTACTCCACACAGACACTAATACTGCACAAGCACAAGACTGCAAGATAAGCTACATCATTTGATACATTTTTTGGAATGTTGATGAACAATTACTTCTGCTCCATTTTGCAGGACTAGTGGATAAGGCAGTTTTGGAAAACAGGAATGACGATTCCTCTAGCACTCTTCGGTGATCAAAAAAAAAAAAAATTCAACAGCGAAAACATAGTTAAAAATACTAAAGACGGATTTTTGAGACATGACAGTGGAGGGCTCAGCATCAAGACAGAGCACAAGCCATGCTTTTTCAAACTATTTGACAAACATGATACACAATATAAAATTGGAATTCTGAAACACATAATTGATTATTTTGTTAAAACACCAAGAGACATACTAACATTGAGCAGAAATGAATTAATTACAGTAAGGAGCACTAGATCTTACATACATTAAACTATCCATATGCATAAATGTTGGTCGGGGTAAGACTACTGCATTCAGGAATCAAGGAAAACATTTAAGGGATTAAAACAGCATTTGAACGTCCGGATTTAGACTCTGTATCAATTCTCCTCCTTAGGAAATGCGACTGAAAACGATATTTGGGTTTTGGAGGCGTGCTGTGATGTGGGTGTCTAGTGTGGGAAGAGTTTGCACTTTCACACTGACAAAACAGTACACAGTTACAATCACTCAACTTTCTAGATAACTTGAAACAGTGTAACCGGGTATTGTGTCTGGAAGTTGCCTAGCTAGCAAGCTACTGCTGACTTTAGATAGCCTAGCTGTGGGGCCAGTTAGGCACCGTCAATAAATTACACAATGTAAATAGAACCATCATTTCCTGTTGCACACCTTTTAGTTGTCTCATATGCTTTAAATATTTGTATACGAATTTCGACAATGTATAGCTGGTTTGAAGTTAAGTCAATGACATTTGGAGCTATTGACATTTTAAAAATATTGTCCCATGTATATTGTGTAATTTACTGATGGTCCCCAACTAGCCTCATAGGGATATCTAATGTCAAACCAAATTCACCATGGCCATTATATTAGGTTGCGTGCAGCTACGCTCCGAATGAATGATTACTTGGGCACTGTCAGCTGTGGGCAGGATTGAAATAAACTCAACACCATGATAACCGTTATGGTACCCTTCATTCAGTGACATACCATTTTTCCTAATTATCTCACAAATCTTTGTTTTGGATGAGACTGACTATGACTTTGTAGTCAATTTTGACTCTAAAATAAATGTTTGCCACATAGCCCCTTTTCAAAAGGACATGTTGCTTATTATGTTCAGCTGTTCTGTTAATGGAAGATATTTGGCCAATGATATCAGTCTCACATGATCACATCAAATCTAAATCATTTAAAACACAAAAAACATGGTTATTGTCATAATTATTTGTAGTTAGTTAATAAATTACATGTAAACAGTGTAATATCTGTACAATGTAAAACAAATAATTCAAAGAAATCAAAATAAAAAAAGTGGTCCTTGTCATGATTTCCGTTTAACAGTTGGGTTTGGAAGCCAGCGGCAGGTAGTTTTAGTCATGGATATATCAATGCAACGTTCAAACCTATAGCACAATACACAAACTCTACGCCAAAGTCATTTCACCAGGAGGCTCTACATGGCTGTGTAACGGAGTGATATTATATGGAGTTAACTTGATTCCAAATGTACTTTTAACACCTGTTAATTGAAATACATTCCAGGTGACTACCTCATGAAGTTGTTTGAGAGAATGCCAAGATTGTGCAAATGTATTATTTAACCTTTATTTAACTAGACAAGTCAGTTAAGGACTAATTCTTATTTACAATGACGGCCTACCCCGGCCAAACTCGGACGATACTGGGCCAGTTGTGCGCCGCCCTATGGGACGCCCAATCACGGCCGGTTGTGATACAGTCTGCAAAGCTGTGAACTAAAGAAAGACCCTGGAATGAGTAGGTGTCCAAACTTTTGGCTGGTACTTTACATTGTCTTGAAAATCTGTAAGATCTATGGCAAGACTTGGAAACTTGACAGAGATTGAAGAATTTTTAAATTATAAATTGTAAATATTGTACAATCCAGGTGTGCTAAGCTTTTAGAGACTTACCCAGAAAGGTGATTCTAACACGTATTGACACAGGGGTGTGAATACTTACGTACATTTAATATTTCTATATTTAATTTTCAATTAATTTGCAAACATTTCTAAAAACATGTTTTCACTATCATTATGGGGTATTATGTGTAGCAGGGTAAAAAAATAATTACATTTTGAATTCAGGCTGTAACACAACAAAATGTGGAATAAGTCAAGGTGTCTGAATAGTTTCTGAAGGCAGTGTCTCTGTGTTGTATTATTGTATTGAAAAATGTATGACAAAAAAAATAAATAATAATAATTATTTGAAAAACAGCATAAATTCTAACCTTGTATTTAAACAACCCCCACCCACCAATCCCAACGCAGCGAGCTATGGTGGCCTGTCCCTTTTGGTCTCCAGTTCTCTTCAGTTTTTCCTTATGTCAGCGTAGACCACTGGCTCCATCTTGTGGAATGAGTTGGGGTTCTTGGTGCTCGAGTGATCCAACTGGGCGTATATCACCGGCCCCTGTTGTGTTGTGCATATGGATGGGTGGGGAGATAAAGGTAAAGGGAAAAATGTTAGTAAAAATACACGTCACACTGGTTCAGCTGTTAAAGTTAGCAGACTGCAGACGGAAGATTGTAACAATGCCAGATTGTTGCACAAAATAAATATTCATAACCTTGACTTACAGTATTCAAAATGTTGTGTTATTGCCTGAATTCAAAATGGATTAAATAGATTTTTCCCCCCTCACCCATCTAAAATGTATCGTTGCTAGACAACCATTTATGTCTTGCCATAGATTGGCAAGTAGATTTAAGTCAAAACTGTAACTCTGCACCATTCAGTCACCAGTCTTCTTGGTAAGCAACTCCAGTGTATATTAGGCCTTGTGTTTTAGGTTATTGTCCTGCTGTGAATTTGTCTCCCAGTGTCTGATGGGAAGCAGACAACCATGTTTTCCTCTAGGATGTTGCCTGTGCTTAGCAGAATTTCATAAATGTTTTATCCTGAAAAACTCCCCAGGTCCTTAACGATTACAAGCATAACCAAAACATGATGCAACCACCACTATGATTTAAAATATGGAGTGGAATGGGTTGTATTGGATTTGCCCCAAACATAACACTTTGTATTCACAACAAAAAGTTAATTTCTTTGCCACATTTTTTTACAGTATTAATTTAGTGCCTTGTTGCAAACAGGAAGCATGTTTTGGAATATTTGTATTCTGTTCAGGCTTCCTTCTTTTCACTCTGTCATTTATGTTAGTATTGTGGAGTAACTACAATGGTGTTGATCCATCCTCAGTTTTCTATCACAGCCATTAAACTCTAACTTTAAAGTCACCATTGGCTTTTTTTTCTCCATTTTTACCCACCTACCAATAGGTGTTCTTCTTTGCGAGGCATTGTAAAAAAAAACCTGGTCTTTGTGGTTGAACCTGTGTTTGAAATTCACTGCTCGACCTTACAGACAATTGTATGTGTTGGGTACAGACTTATCATGTGACTTGTTAAGGAAATATTTACTCCTTAACTTACAGTATTTAGGCTTGCCATAACAAAGGGGTTGAATACTAATTGACTCAAAACATTTCAGCTTTTCATAAAACATTTTTTTTTGGGGTAAATTTCTGAAAACATAATTCCACTTTGATATGATGGGGGATTGTGTGTAGGCCAGTGACAAAAAAAATCTAAATTGAATCCATTTTAAATTCAGGCTGTAACAACAAAATGTGGAAAAAGTCAAGGGGTGTGACTACTTTGAAGGCACTGTAGATGGGGGGGGGGGACAACACACAAACAAACAGCAAAGTACAGTACACCTTCACGTTTTGGCTGACGGAGGAATGTGGCGGCGTTATCCTAGCCACCACAGATCTGCCCCGACACGTCTCAATGTAATGAGGGAGAGACGCCTCTCATGACCGTCCCTCACAAGATCAGCAAAACCAAACCAGTCGACCGGGGAAGTTGACCGCAAACAAACACCTCTCAAGAGATATAAATAAATCTTCTTTTCCCCGACATAGGCCTACAATATCAGTTTCTTCAGAGGCCTCCTATGAACATTCATAAGCAATGCATAACACCTTCATAGTCACTACAATAACATATGTATGCTTATGTCAGCCACAGCAGCTTTTCAAAAGGGTATGCCGTGACACTGGCCTGCTGTTGTTGACATAAGCATTTAGAACTCAATCTAAATGAGACGTCTCACACATTACTAGTAAATGTATTATGTCATTCTGTGATCAACAATCCTAGTACTGGAAAGCTACAGGATGTGCAGTCCAGCACCCAAACACCTCATCAATTCAATAATAATTGATGATTATTTGGATCAGGTTGGTCACTGCTGGGCTAGAATAAAAGCCTGCTCCATGCCCAGGGTTGGTGACCACTGAAGTCAGTCTGTAGAGAAGGGGTATCCGCCTCCAGTACTCGAGGGCCGCAATGTCTATGGGTCTCTACCTTAGACTTAAAGGAATATTACACTTTAAAATCAAAGCTTATCAGATGTTTCAGACCTTAAAAGTAATCCAACTTTAAGATAAGTTGACATTAGGGCTGTGTACCAGTATTGATGCAGGGACCGGTTTGGGGTTTTACTTTACCTTGTATAATATTATTTGAAACAATTTGTTTGTTGAAATGTGATAGACCTTGTGTAACGTCCATTTTTATAGTTTACACCGCTTTCCACACAGACCCGTCACTCAAGGATTGCATTAGTTGTTCCTGGACCACAAGACACTAGGTTCAGTCTGCATGGACACTGCAGCTGTTGATGACAACAATGTTGATGACAACGACGCTGTTTTCACTTTGCTTCTTAATATAAATCCACTAGCGTTCTATAATTACACTATAAGTTACATCTGCAAACATCTAGTTTGTCTTTTCTTAACAAGTTGGGCCTAAATCGTGTTAGCCACTAATGCTACTTGCTAGCTAGCTAATAAATGTACAGAGCAAACGTAACTAGCCATACAGCCTGATAATACCAGTAACGGTGTAGACTTCAGCATGTTGTTTGTGCAACAGTATCTTATAAATCAAAGAGGAATACGTGAATACATGAAGTAGCAAGAGAAAACATTCAATGTTCACTCAAGTGTTTGGCTCTAAATCGCTAGTCAAATCACAATTGCAACATTTGGTTAAAAATAAGGCCTAAATTGTTTGCCCTTATCATGAAGCCCTACGTGGCAGTGTGGAAATGATCTCAAATGAGTGCAGGAAATGCAGAAATTGATCAATTCAATTGAAGTTGAATTGAACTGTATAAAAACATCAGAATGGAGAAAGACCGATTAAATTAACTTAGAGTATACGTGTTGCCACCCGAGGGTCTCACACCACTCAAAGCAAATGTAGAACTTTTATTATTCAAAGACATAAAATACCGTCATCAGTCCACATACCATGCCAATGGTTGTGTAAATCCAGCTATGCTTCAACCCCAAATGAATGGGAAAGATTCGCAATGCAGATCTGGAACTTATATTTTCCAATATAGCTGGACCTACACAACAGATGGCCTGGGACATGGACTCACCTCGACATTAGACTACTTTCTGAGGTCTGAAAACAAATTACAAATTACATTGAGTGTATTAGCCCTTTAATACCAGTGATTGGTTAGGGAGTGTGTCCACCTGGGTCGTGTTCAGTAGGTAGAATAGTCAACATTCTGTTACAATGTTCCCGTACTTAACACAACCCTGGTTTTCCAGGTCAGATGGATGACAAACCAAAGAACACAGACAAGCAGACAACGAGATCAGCTTGAAACCTGTAAAATGCTGTAGCAGCCAAACGTTAGCTTAACAATGACAGCAATCGAGTTGGCAAGAGCACAAATAGATCTGGGCGAGGGTAATGCTGTATCCTGCGACTAGCGAGGTCTGGCTGCCAGCAAATCAGAGCAGTGACTCGCTCCTGCAGGTTCATGCTCTGCAACATCCGTAGAGTAAGACCCTACCTCACACAGGAAGTGACACAGGTCCTAATCCAGGCACTTGTCATCTCATGTCTGGACTACTGCAACTCGCTTATGGCTTGGCACCCCGCTTGTGCCATCAAACCCCTGCAACCCCAGAACGCTGCAGCCCGCCTGGTTTTCAACCTTCCCAAGTTCTCCCATGTCACCCACTCATCTGCACACTCCGCTGGCATCCAGTCAAAGCTTGCATCCACTACAAGACCATGGTTCTTACCTACGGAGCAGCAAGAGGAACTGCCCCTCCCTACCCTACACCCCAACCTGAGCACTCTGTACTGCCACCTCTGGTCTACGGGAGGGCAGCTCCCAGTCCAAGCTCGTACGATACTTACTATGCCTGTAATATGTGGTTGTCCCACCTAACAATCTTAAAATGAATGCACTAATGTTAAGTCCCTCTGAATAAGAGCGTCTGCAAAATTACTCAAATGTTAATGTATAATGTAGTGCATCTCAGCTCTAGTTAGTTAGTGGATCCCTCTCCACCCATTAAGTGTCCCCTGGGCGACGTTGGGTGTGGATGGTCGGTTTGAGTCACTCACTGTAGCTCCTACCTGGACCGGGGCAGAGGGGCTGCTACACCTGGAGCCCTCCAAGCTGGACTCTGGTTTCTTCCCCCTCGGGCGTGTGGCATGGGAGCTCACACTCTCCACTGAGGTGCAGCTAGTTTTTGCACCGGGCGAAGGGTTTGCAAATCAGAAGAGAAGGTTTGTTTTGTGCAGTTCGGGAAGCATTGGCGCACAGAGAAATGGACAGACGACAGACGACAGACACAGACACACAGGAGAAGACTTATGGGACAAAAATGTAAATGGGAGAGATTCTGCATGGGTTATGCTGCTCATTTTTAAATGACTGCTCCTAGTGGTTGGGAGGAGTGACAGACATTGGCTAGAGACACTGTACTGGAAGATTAACAAGGTATTCATTTGTATAGACACAAGGAGCAAATTCAAATAAAGATAGTCTTATCCAATCCAAGACATTAACTGAACAACTAAGAAAAAGCATTTAAAAAATTGACTTAAAAACCAATTAGTTTACCTAATAGTCTTTACTACAATCAATTGGTTAATAAGAAAATAAATAAAGAAGTGGATTAATGAAAAACAACATTCCCTAAAGATGTGGCCGCCCCCTATAGGGCCTGGTCAATAGTAGTGCACACAATATATGATATAGGGTGCCATTTGGGACGCAAGCTATATTCTCAATTATGAATAATATCAGTTTGTTCAATCTCTCAGCTCACATCTAACCAGGGGATGTATTACGTGTCTCAGAGTAGTATAAAACTATAGAAAAACTATATACATTTGATTTCAAATATATAAAATATAATTTATACATTGAAAAAATTATTATAGAAATTAATCTGAGGTTAGGTAGTCTAGCGGGTTGAGCAAAGCACTTAACCCTAATTGCTCCTGTAAGCTAAATTACTAAAAAGGTCATCTTGAAACTCTGTTAGCATTTAGCTTTTTGTGAGACTTGAAGAACATGTGAATGTTGTTCAGAAGGTAGTGTTAGTGGAAACAGGAGAGCCATACGACAGTGACACAGAAGAGGGAGGGATTAGTACTGGATGAGTGACATGTGAGTGGCAGGCAATAACATGAATGTTAGATGACAAGCCAAGCTTAAAGATGCACTTTTTATCCTCCACTGTGGGCGCTGACAGACAGGATATCTCTCGTCTTTCTACATTGTTGTCAATAATTACAGTGGATTTGGATGATAGGCTAATAAATAAAATAAAAAACATTTTTTAAATCACAGTGTTAAAAAATTATCTATTTAAATCTAATGTGATATCCACCCAAGATCAGCCTAGATCATTTGGGGCGGCAGCTAGCCAAGTGGTTAGAGTGTTGGGCCTGTAACTGAAAGGTTGCCGGATCGAATCCCCGAGCTGACAAGGTAAAAATCTGTCGTTCTGCCCCTGAACAAGGCAGTTAACCCACTGTTCCTAGGCCGTCATTAGAATTAGTTCTGACTTGCCTAGTAAAATAATCCATCAATAGTCCATATTAGAGTTGGTGTTCGTCAACTAATGATTTATTATTAGGCCTAAGTCATGAAATAAATAATGTGAGAGAGAAGAGAGGTCAGTGTCTATGATTGGCATGTAGCCTACCTTCTAAACATCTATTCAGAACTAGCATGACTTCCTATACACACACGTCTCTCATCCAGCCGCATCTTTTGACAAGGTTATTTCGGACATAGACATTATTTATCACAAACTTGTTACTGTATTATTGCAAGAGAGAATGCACAAGCGACAATCAACCGTTACCCAGCCCCCATATCCCATGCAGCGGAGTTAGGGCTGAGTGTTAAGGTCTGCTGACTAAGAACATGTGTGTACTGTATGTGTGTGTGTGACTCAGAGACACGACAGGGGGTGGTTAGAAAGGAGAGAGAAGAAGAGATATTCAGGCAGGCCCCACAACCAAACAGGCCAATAAAACATCCGTTTGAAAGTAGACATCCATTCACTGCAAGGTGGCGCTTTCAGGAAAAAAAGAGAGCTATGAACATCTGATGCATAATTTCTGCAGAGAATAAGTTCCTTTTGATTGACCTCATCAAGAGCCATTGACCAGGAAGTAAAATGGTTTGACAGTAGATTAGTTGTAACACACAAAATAAAATTACACTGAGTATAGAAACATTAAGAGCACCTGCTCTTTCCATGACAGACTGACCAGGTGAATCCAGGTGAAACACCTGCTCTTTCCATGACATAGACTGACCAGGTGAATCCAGGTGAAACACCTGCTCTTTCCATGACATAGACTGACCAGGTGAATCCAGGTGAAACACCTGTTCTTTCCATGACAGACTGACCAGGTGAATCCAGGTGAAACACCTGTTCTTTCCATGACATAGACTGACCAGGTGAATCCAGGTGAAAGCTATGATCCCTTATTGATGTCACTTGTTAAATCCACTTCAATCAGTGTAGATGAAGGGGAGGAGACAGGTTAAAGAAGGACTTTTAAGCCTTGAGACAATAGAGAATGGATTGTGTATCTGTGCCATTCATAGGGTGAATGGGCAAGACAATATTGAAGTGCCTTTAAACGGGGCATGGCAATAGGTACCAGTTGAACAGGTTTGTGTCAAGAACTGCAACACTACTGGGTGTATCACACCACCCAAAGGACATTCAGCCAACTTGACACAACTGTGGAACGAGTCCATGCCCTGACGAATTGAGGCTGTTCTGAGGACAAAAGCGGGGCTGCAACTCAATATTAGGAAGGTGTTCCTAATGTTTGGCATACTCAGTGTATATCACCAGAAAAAAAAAAAGAGTCCTCTGTGTGATTTCATTTGTTTGATCAAATATTTATCCTAAAATACTCTACAGATATTGACAGTCAGGTGTAATGATTGATACTGAATAAAGTCAAGTTATTAAAGTAATATTAAAACCATCTACCACCTTGCTGGTAATACAAGGGAGAATTCCTTACCCTTCGTATTCATGGCTGGTTTGGTGCCTCTTGATGATCAGGCAGGTAACCACAGCGATAAGGATAAGCCCGATGACGGCGCCACACACGGTGCCCACTATGACGGCCGTGTTGTCTTGAGGGAGAGACTCTGCGAAACAAGACAACGTAAGCAATCGAAACATCACCATTACGTTACAAAGTCACAGCTGTGCAAATACTACTAGGACCCTATAAAATATATCTTTTTTTTTATTGAACTTAGTAGGGAATCCATGAAATGTATTGAAGTTTACCACCATCATCATCAAAATATTTAACCGATTTTATTTTTCTATACTATTTACATGTTTACCTTTGACGACGACCTTGAGCTGTGTCTGAGCGGCGGTGCCAGATATGTCGGGCGGGTTAATCACGGAACACGAGTAGGTGCCGTTGTCGTTGAACTGCGCCTCAATTAAATGGACTGAGGCATCTTTTCTGTTCAGGTCTCCCGCCCATTTCACCCGGTCTTTGAACTGAGCCACGCTCCCTGGGTAGTGCTTGCCAGAAGTGTAATAGAAAATCTAAAAAAGAGAACAAAGAAAAAAATACATTTGATATAAGAATGACTGAAGAGAAATTAGACAGTGAAGAAGAATTGCACACAATGTCGGCGACCCATAATACGCCCTATTCCATTTCTAGTGCACTACGTCTGAGCATGCACATGGGGCTCTGGTCAAAATGAGTACACTAGGCTACAGTTGAAGTCGGAAGTTTACATACACCTTAGCCTAATACATTTAAACTCAAGTTTTTCACAATTCCTGACATTTAATCCTAGTAAGGTCAGTTAGGATCACAACTTCATTTTAGGAATGTGAAATGTCAGAATAATAGTAGAGAGAATTATTTATTTCAGCTTTTATTTCTTTCATCACATTCCCAGTGGGTCAGAAGTTTACATACACTCAATTAGTATTTGGTAGCATTGCCTTTAAATTGTTTAACTTGGGTCAAACGTTTTGGGTAGCCTTCCACAAGCTTCCCACAATAAGTTGGGTGAATTTTGGCCCATTCCTCCTGACAGAACTGGTGTAACTGAGTCAGGTTTGTAGGCCTCCTTGCTCGCACACACTTTTTCAGTACTGGCCACAAATGTTCTATAGGATTGAGGTCAGGGCTTTGTGATGGCCACTCCAATACCTTGACAACTTTGGAAGTATGCTTGGGGTCATTGTCCAGTTGGAAGACCCATTTGCAACCAAGCTTTAACTTCCTGACTGATGTTCCTTCAGATATTTCATTCTTAAAATAAAGTGGTGATCCTAGCTGACCTAAGACAGGGAATTTTTACTAGGATTAAATGCCAGGAATTGTGAAAAACTGAGTTTAAATGTATTAGGCTAAGGTGTATGTAAACTTCCGACTTCAACTGTAGATATTCCATTTAAATCAATCAGCTGTAATATTAATTTACAACATTAACAATGTCTAAACTGTATTTCTGATCAATTTGATGTTATTTTCAAAAACAAGGACATTTCTAAGTGACCCCAAACTTTTGAACAGTAGTGTACATATTGCCCTGAAACAGAGGAGGGAAGGAACACTGAATTCAAAGCTTAAGTTTGGAGAAACATGAAAGGGAAGGACGCAGGTGGTCAGGAAGAAGTGGCCTAGAACATAACACAACCCTCCTCAGGCTCCTTTCCTTTCATTGGACCAGTCACACACACACACACACACACACACACACACACACACACACATACACACACACACACACACACACACACTTTTCTGTGGCAGTGGGCCTAAATAATACCAGGAAACATGTTATGCTAGAACACCACTCGGTGGAAGATCCCAGAGAAAGCTCTTGGGAGTTTCATGGATCTCAGAAATAGAAAGGACTCACGGAAACTGCGCTTCCGGCGTCGGAACCCACCGGGCGAAACAACCAGGTGACTGTGGCTGCACTGCTGATCACTTCCCTGGACTTAAAGGAACACTTGAGGATCCCCGTGGTGCCATTCTCAACCAGCACTTCCGCCGGGGCGTACAACTCTATGGCCAATGTTAGATTTATACCTGTTGATAAAGAACCAACATTGAATTTCTTGCTTAATGTATTCAACGTTGAGAAGATAGTAAGGATTGTGGTTCTATAGGCACTTAAATGTATACATCAAAGCTTTGCTTTATATCTGCTAGGACTAAGTTTGCCTAATACAGACTGTTACCACGGTTACCCCATGGCTATTCAGTCTAAAAGAAGTCACAAGAGTCTCAAGTCAGAATGTTGAATATAATTATATTTAAACTGACATTACTGGTTGTCTGTGCTGTTGGTCATTTTGACAGTAGTGAAGATAAAATGTCCACAAGAAAGTATTATTAACCTGACGTATTGGGGTGTCGGTCTGTATACGGCTGTATTTTCAATCTCCTGACGCATTGCACGTGATGCACAATATGTAAACAATAGCCAAACGCTGTCGAACTAAGCACATTTCCTCGCAATCAGCTGGAAGTGCTAGCATCTCACTGCAAATTCAAGTCAGCAACGTTCGGTCTGTGGGTTGGTTACTCTCAGCCATTGTTTACGTCATGTGCGAATTGCGCCAGTATTGAAAATGCAAACCGACAGAACCATATACAGACCAGCATACTGAAAGTAGGGCTGATAACATTTCCCTGTGGATATTTTGTCTCGGATTGCCTCCGACAAAGACAACATCAGCAAACTGGTAAAGTAAGTCCAAATGAAGTTTTTTTCAACATTCTGACTTGTAATGGTACTGTTCTGAAATGTTGAGCCTACAATGTTAGAGACAAGAGTATAAGTCTCTAACTCTCCGATTCTAAAAAAGGTACTAGCCCTAAATAATTTCCAGCTATCAGAGAAGAGGATATAGAGACATTCGCTTCAGTGTTCTTACAACATAATCTGTGTTAGTGTTGTCACAATACCAGTAACGCAATACTAGGAAGCAAGGAAGAAATGGAAACAAAACATGAAGGAAAACAGTCCTAATGTTGTCACCCAGAGTCACATTTGTTTATTTTGCAAGCTATAACACAATGTTTTACGAGAGTAGGTTTTAAAAAAGACCAAAGAGTTAAGTCTAGGGTTGCAAAGGGTCCGAAACTTTCCGGTAAATTTAAGGAATTTTTCTTAAATTCATCAAAAAAAGTTAGCTTATACCAGTGAACCTTTTTTTGTGGGATACACATAAGGCAATTGTAGGTCTTGTGGCATATTTTTGTTAAACTATCCCCAATTCAATGGTATTGCAACCCTCTGCATACAGTGCATTCTTCCATCACATGTACAGCTGCCTCAATATCTTGCACACTAATGAGATGCTATTGAGCCCACACTACTACAATGTCTGAGCCAAGGACTACATGACTTCTGGTAAGTTTTGATTACAATACTGGGTGGGGTGATATTTTATATGACATACATGAGTTAACTAGTAAATAGTAGCCTACAGCAAAGTGTATTGAAATCATTTCTAACTTGTTAAGAATTTCAGCTAGTCAGTTTTTGCTACCATGTGGGTTTTAGCTTGCTTGAGCCTGCTTACTGAGGAGTGTTAATTCACCGGTTTCCATACATGTTTCATTTCAAAAACATTTATCTTACAAAGGAATTGTTTAATCCAACTGATTAACTATTTATCTGTTATACTCATTTTTTTATAATCTTTACAGGAAAATGCCACGGGCACGATCTGATGTGTGGAGACATTTCACTGCAGCTAGTGTAGAAGGAAAAGCTGTGAACATTTGCAAATTGTGTGCCGAATCATATGTAAAGAATGCAACATCTGACCAAGTGCATAAAGTTCCCTCAGTGCTCACAACAAGCAACCTCTGACAAATGTCCCTCTACTTCTATTCGAGGTGAAAATGATGAACCAGACACCTTATTAGCAACAGCTCAAGGTCCTCCTGGAATCAGAAGTTATTTTGACTCAATGGTAGAATGTAGTCAGAGAAATGCTGATGAATGTCTTCCTCGAGCTGTGTATGCAACTGGTTCACAGGCAATGTGTATTAGAATATATTTTTGAGTGTTCTTTGCTCGGCATACACCCCTCCAACGAGACATGCTTTATCTACTCATTTTCTGGATGCAGAGTTCAACAGAGTTCAAGTGAAGGTCAAGCAAATCATAGAGAAAGCAGACTGTATTGCTGAAGGCAGTCATCAATGACCTCGAACCACAGAAGGTATTTGCACTGGTGACAGACAATGCTGTGAACATGAAGGCTGCTTGGTCTAAAGTGGAGGAGTCCTACCCTCACATCACATCCATTGGCTGTGCTGCTCATGCATTGAATCTGCTCCTTAAGGACATCATGGCACTGAAAACAATGGATACACTCTACAAGAGAGCCAAGGAAATGGTTAGGTATGTGAAGGGTCATCAAGTTATAGCAGCAATCTACCTCAACTAGCAAAGTCAGCAGAATAAGAGCAGCACATTGAAGCTGCCCAGCAACACCTGTTGGGGTGGTGTTGCCATCATGTTTGACAGTCTCCTGGAGGGGAAGGAGTCTCTTCAAGAAATGGCAATATCACAGTCTGGCGATATGGACAGCCCCATCAAGAGGATCCTCCTGGATGATGTATTTTGGGAGAGAGTGGTAAGCAGCCTGAAACTCCTGGAACCTATAGCAGTAGCCATTGCACGGATCGAGGGAGACAATGCCATCCTGTCTGATGTTCAGACTCTGCTTGCAGATGTAAGAGAAGAAATTCGTACTGCCCTGCCCACTTCACTGTTGCTCCAAGCAGAGGAAACTGCAGTTCTGAAATGAATCAAAATGCGGGAAGACTTCTGCCTGAAACCCATACACGCCGCAGCGTACGTTGGAATCCAAGTATGCAGGCAAGAGCATCCAATCTGGTGCAGGGATCAACAAGGCCTATGGTGTCATCACTACCGTGTCTCGCCACCTTGGATGAGGGCAAGGTTCTTGGCAGTCTGGCGAAGTACGCTTCCAAGCAAGGGCTTTGGGATGGAGATGCAATATGGCAGTCATGCCAACATATCTCATCAGCCACCTGGTGGAAGGCAATAATGACCACCGTTATATTTGTAGGAAAAAGGGGGAGGCTTGCAAGTCAAAGAACACCATCCCAAACGCGAAGCACAGTGGTGGCAACATGTTGTGGGGGTGCTTTGCTGCAGGAGGGACTGGTGCACTTCACTAAATAGATGGCACCCTTGTAAAACTGCCTATCCTAACGATCCTTGATTTCGGTGATGTCATTTACAAATTAGCCTCCAACACTCTACTTAGCAAATTGGATGTAGTCTATCACAGTGCCATCCGTTTTGTTACTAAAGCCCCATACACTACCCACCACTGCGACCTGTATGCTCTCGTTGGCTGGCCTTCATTATATATTCGTCGCCAAACCCACTGGCTCCAGGTCATCTATAAGTCTTTATTAGGTAAATCCCCGCCCTATCTCAGCTCACTGGTCACCATAGCAACACCCACCCTTAGCATGCGCTCCAGCAGGTATATCTCACTGGTCATCCCCAAAGCCAACACCTCCTTTGGCCGCCATTCATTCCAGTTCGCTGCTGCCAATGACTGGAACGAATTGCAAAAATCATTGAAGCTAGAGGTTCCTATCTCCCTCACTAACTTTAAGCATCAGCTGTCAAAGCTGCTTATCGATCACTGCACCTGTATATAGCCCTTCTGTAAATAGCCCACACTACTACCTCATCGCCATATTTTCGCTAATCTTGCAATCCAGTATCTCTATTTGCACATCATAATTTGCACATCCTTCATTCCTGTGTTAATGCTAATCTGTAATTTATATCACCACTATGGTCTATTTATTGTCCTACCTTCCTAACCTTACTGCATTTTGCACTACATTTTGCACTCTGTATATAGATTTTCTATTGTGTTTTTGACTATGTTTGTTTACTGTGTAACTCTGTGTTTTTTGTCACACTGCTTTGCTTTGTCTTGGCCAGGTCGCAGTTGCAAATGAGAACTTGTTCTCAACTGACCTACCTGGTTAAATAAAGGTGAAATAAAAATAAAAATAAAAATGAGGAAGGAAAATTATGTGGATATATTGAAGCAACATCTCAAGACATCAGTCAGGAAGTTAAAGCTTGGTCTGGAATTGTGACAACACTAATCTGTGTTCCCTAGTTTTGCATTGCTTAAAGCCTATACAGCAAGTTGTTCAACAGATTTCTTACATATTTGGCAACATCTTCGCTATTTAGAGGGAGCCAGGTCAGAGAGGAAGGCATGCAGTGACAAAAACATGCTGACAGTGCAAAATGCAATAATAAAACAGCTGGACACTTTCCCTGCAAGCCTTTGAATTTCAACCCAACACAGACTGTGTGCAAGCAACACACGAATGGAAACCAAGTCCATTGTAAATTATATAATATGGCATCTCAAAAGTGCAGTAGACCATAAATTATGAGATAAAATAACTAAGATAGTACAAAGAGCCAGATGTTTCACTGGATGTATCAATCTGAAGCATCCGGTTGGAATTTCCATTCCCCACCAAATATAGCGAGGAGAGGAAGCCTAGCGGCCCAGTATGGAGCGAGAAGGAACTGGGCCGACATTCGGCAGATTTCATGTTTACATTTTTGCCATGGAAAAACCATTGTGATACTGGTATCGCCCTGGCACTGGTGGACTAAGTTTTGTAGACTTGACCATTCGCCAAAGTTTATAAAAGATGCCGTTGTTTACAAGGAGTTCAAGTGCGAATTGAGTTATTAGTTATGTTGCACACGTTCCCTAACAGTAATATGTAAATACATGCTAGAACGCACCAATAGGATCTGGCTAGTTCGTGCTTGGCCCGGCCCACCTCCTTGTCTGTTCTGCCCACTATAATACATTTTCCCCCTTTGAAAAATAAACAAATTA
The DNA here is from genome assembly GCA_023634145.1 of Thymallus thymallus. Taxonomy (NCBI): domain Eukaryota; kingdom Metazoa; phylum Chordata; class Actinopteri; order Salmoniformes; family Salmonidae; genus Thymallus; species Thymallus thymallus. The sequence goes on along the minus strand of CM042390.1, from coordinate 2,078,464 downwards.
ACAATCATAGTTAGAAATATCGTTGCTACAAATGACATAAGCTAAGTTAAATCTTGTTAAACTTGCTGTACTATGAATCCGTCATATTTAGCCAATAAGTAGGTAAATTCTTACTTATGCCAAAACAATAGATTCAGAAATGTGTCGGTCATTATGACATGTGAAAGTGTCACACCAACGGGCGCTTCCTCACGTCTCTCTTTTAGAAATGTGATATTCTTTGGTTTTGTGCCAACTAGCTACCTAGCTAACAAGCTAAGCTAATCAGACCCCTTCAATTAGGAATCTAAACAGCTAGCTAACTAGCAGGTACTCTGAATCACATGCCTTAATTAGAAATACTACTATCGTACCAAGTCGCGCACTAACGTTACTAACTAGAACTATTATCGTCGTCTAGGTACACTAGCCAGCTAACCAATGCATATTATGTTAGCAGTTATCTAGTATGCAAACTACTGTACTGGCTAGCTCACTAACTAGCTAGCTAGCTATCAACTATAGAGATCATATTGTTATAAGCTTAGAACAGTACTTACCGAAAATAAGACATAACGTTATTCCACGTAGTAAAACACAACCGCACGCGGGGTTTGTCCGTCTTAGCTCCATAACGTAGAAAGCATCAATATTGCCCCGTTCTGCCAGTTTATCGGTGTAACGGCAGCCAGCGTCCAGCTGCTCATCCACTGCACCCTCTTCCTTCCTGTATGCAAGGCTCTGCTGACAGCCAGACAACCTGCAGGGAACAAACAGGGACACACATTCAAACAGAACCGAGCATACTGATGGGGAAACCAAGGCTTTCCGGAGTTAACCTCTTTTATTTATTTATTTTATTTTTACCAGGTAGGCCAGTTGAGAACAAGTTCTCATTTACAACTGCGACCTGGCCAAGACAAAGCAAAGCAGTGCGACAAAAACAACACAGAGTTACACATGGGAAATAAACAAACGTACAGTCAATAACACCATAGAGAATATATATACAGAGTGCAAATGTAGTGCAAAATGCAGAAAGGTTAGGAAGGTAGGACAATAAATAGGCCATAGTGGTGAAATAAATTACTAATTAGAATTAACACTGGAGTGATAGATGTGCAAATGATGATGTGCAAATAGAGATACTGGAGTGCAAAATTAGCTAAAATAATAAATATGGGGATGAGGTAGTAGGATGGGCTATTTACAGAAGGGCTGTATGTGTTGGAGTGTTGGAGGCTATTTTGTAAATGACATCACCGAAGTCAAGGATCGGTAGGATAGTCAGTTTTATTAGGGCATGAGTGAAGGAGGCTTTGTTGCGAAATAGGAAGCCGATTGTAGATTTCATTTTGGATTGGAGATGGTTAATGTGAGTCTGGAAGGAGAGTTTACAGTCTAACCAGACGCCTAGGTATTTGTAGGTGTTCAGGTATTCTAAGTCAGACCCGTTGAGAGTAGTGATGATAGTCCGGTGGGCGGGTGCGGGCAGCGTTCGATTGAAAGCATGCATTTAGTTTTACTAGCATTTAAGAGCAGTTGGAGGCCACGGAAGGAGTGTTGTATGGCATTGAAGCTTGTTTTGAAGGTTAGTTAACACAGTGTCGAAAGAGGGGCCAAATGTATACAGAATGGTGTCGTCTGCGTAGAGATGGATCAGAGAGTCACCAGCAGCGAGAGCAACATCGTTGATGTATATAGAGAATAGAATTGGCCCAAGAATTGAACCCTGTGGCACCCCATAGAGACTGCCAGAGGACCGGACAACAGGCCCTCCAATTTGACACACTGAACTCTATCTGAGAAGTAGTTGGAGAACCAGGCAAGGCAGTCAGTCACTTGAGAAACCAAGGCTGTTGAGTCTGCCAATAAGAATGTGGTGATTGACAGAGTCGAAAGCCTTTGCCAGGTCGATGAAGACGGCCTGACCTCTACGGGATCAGTGTCCCGTTTACGGGATCGGTGTCCCATATATGGGGCGGCTAAAAACTCTTGTTAATCTAACTGCAGTGTCCAATTTACAGTAGCTATTACAGCAAATAAATACCATGCTATTGTTTGAGGATACTGCACAACAACAAAACACTATAATCACGGCAACTGGTTTGGTACATTCACCTCTGAAGGTAAATAATGTACTTACATTCAGTAATCTGGCTCTGATTTGTCATCCTGAGTCCCAGAGATAAAATGTAGTGTAGTTGTTTGAAACATCTATTTTAATATTCAAATGAAGGAACTGGGTTCTACAGTTTGACCTCTGGCTCCACCCCCACCCCGCCCAGCCATCTAGATGTGTGAAGGTTAGTGTATTTTCTGTAGGGAAACTAATGATCCATCATGTATGACATTCCTGGGAGTGTGCAAACTTACATTTTGTATTACCAAAGCATTTTTGTATGTTCTCTATAATAGTTATGTACTTAAACCAATTCGGCACATTTGGGAAAACTCCTGGCAGACTTGAAAAATATGGTGTAGTTATGTCATTCATCACTGGATCAGTCGGAAACTTTGCACACACACTGCTTCCATCTGGTGGACAACATCTAGAATCCTACATCACTGTCTGGCCTTTCTCTTGCATTTCAAAGTTGATGTAAAAAAGAGAAAACACATGTTTTTTTGTTTGTATTATCTTCTACCAGATCTAATGTGTTATAATCTCCTACATTAATTTCACATTTCCACAAACTTCAAAGTGTTTCCTTTCAAATGGTATCAAGAATATGCATATCCTTGCTTCAGGTCCTGAGCTACAGGCAGTTAGATTTGGGTATGTCATATTAGGTGAAAATTTGAAAGAAGTGTCTGATCCTTACATAATGCATAGTAGTGACATCGGCTGGTCAGGAATGAAAAGCAGCGTTATTCCTCAATATATAAAATGTTGTGGCGCAGTGGTTAGTCCTGGGTCTTAGCCTATTATCACTTACAGGTTCGCACCTTTCATCATGCTTGCTTTTTTTGCTGTGAATCCCTATTCTTTGCTGTCAGAAACTGTGAATCTATGGCATTATTAAGGATAGAAACTTATACTTTACTAAATAAAACAAATTATTTGAACAACAATGTGCAGAAAGTGGGGTGTCACAATTATTTTCAAAATAATATACCTTTCGCCGGGATTCGACCCATTCCCTGTTCTGGTCCCTGAGACAGCAACTCTACCTGCTGAGATACCGTTCAGGTGATGTTACATTAAAAAAATGAGAACTACATTGTAAGTACAGTGTCAAGTGGAGGTCAGTGTTTGAAAGCAACTTGGAATCAAAGAAAGCACTGTAACCCCGGTAGAATCTGTGGGATCTTGCATTTTGCAACACATGGTTTGAAAAAACACGTGATCAAAGCTTCGGACGCCATTGATCATGTGATCATGTGACTCTGAAACGAGCATCGGTACATTGTGTCGGATCAGTAGTGCTTTAAGGTGGGGAAATGGATGTAGAGCTGGATTTAAGCAGCGAGTCGAGTAAATGTGGCGAAGACGACAGTTCTGAATGGGCTAAAATATTGTCGAAAACTGGAACAAAAATAAAATAGTCTAAGATTGAAGTGAATGAAACTTGTGTAAATGATAATTAATCGCTTCTTGATGGGATGCGTTTATTAAACAAGGATGCATGTGGGAAACCCTTTTTGAAGTATCGAAAATAGTGAAGTATGCGATTGGTAAAGTGGAGTATGTCAGAGTGACCAGGAGTGGGCTTATTTTTGATTACATGTGTTTCTAATGAGCAGAGGAAGATTGCAATCTTAAAGAATCAGGATAACAGAAGTATCGTGTTTTGAACTTCGGAGTAGAGCACCCGTTAAAGGAGTGATCTCAGGAGTGACGACGGATGTTCAGGTTGAATCCCTGAAGAGAATTCCTGGTGTGGTTGGTGCCGGACGTCTGACCCGCTGGGTGAACGGGGAAAAGAGGAAAGTCTGTCGGTATTGTTGTTTTTTGATGATGAGAAAATCCCTACACATGTGAAACTTGGATATGTAAGATGTGCAGCGATTTTGTTGCGTTCATTGCCACAGTTGTAAACTGTTCAGCACAAGTCACTAAGAAATCAAAGAAACTGGACATTATTGTGGCTGCGGCAGAAACGTTTTTGGGAATGCAGAATTTTACTTATGTAGATTTACAAGGAGTACTGGCGACTGAAGATCCGCCCTCCCAGGGTTCCTTGAGCCCGTGTAGGATCAGATACAGAACAGTTATTTGAGTAGTTTATTTATTTGGGGGGGTTTTGGATTGTTTTGGCAATGTAATATATATATATATATATATATATATATATATATATATATACATTTTTTTATTAGGATGGATTAAGTTAGTATCACTGGATTTATAAAAAAAAAAAATATATATATATATATATATATATATATATATATATATATATATATATATATATATATATATATATATATATATATATATATATATATATATATATATATATATATATATATATATGGTTGTTTCAAACCGTCCTGTTGGTGGCGCTAATACACCTTTTGGGTGTAGTCCGCCATAAAATCCAAAGAAGAAGAAGAAGAGCTTTGAAAACTGCATCGGAGTATTAGAGCTCCGGTATTGATCATCCCGTCACTACTCAAGGCAACTTTATGCTAAAATATCACTGATATTATTATATCAGACAGATTTGTATACATAATACATTGGGTCGATGTAGTATGGAGAGCGTTGGTCCTTCAGCCGCTGTTAGGAAGCTGCATGCTGGCTAGCCGCTCTACAGACGACATTAAAATACCTTTATTTGAAGTCGGATCAACAACAAATAATGTTCCACTACATGATTTGAATTACCCATACTCAGTGGCAAACCATCATTCAGGGCAAGTTGAGCCCCACCTGTTAAGTTAACTTTTGCCAGTTTTGCATGTTATTTTGGCGTTAATATGTATATGTAGACCCTAACAGTTAGTGGGCACCATTTGTCACCGTTATAGTGCAATTATTGTTTACTGTTGTGTAGTGGCTTTGAATCCCCAAAAATATTTTAGAGTTTGCACCATCAACATTTACATGCTAAAATCGCCACTGCCCATACCACATGAGTGTAAAGATTATTAGCAAAAGTATACTGGCAATATTAAAAAACTAAACTTTACTAGACTATAGGTGCTTTTGTTTGTGAGTAAAATGAAGAGAGAAGATTCAAGTAAATGTCTATTAGAGTTTATTATCGATATGCCATCAAGTTCTTAAAGAACTCCAGCACTGAGAACAGAGAAACAGAAACAACACATTTAACTAAAAGATGGCTTCATGCAGAGGGTGTTCATAACTATAGTTGGTTAGATTAAGATGGAATTATGGTTCTATGACCGGTAAAGAAATGAGAGCATAGGACTCAGCGATAGCCTATAGGCCAATGCAGCAGTAGGCCTATAACGTCCATAATCAACTAAGTCAAATACATAGGCTTAAAGCCGACAAATAAAAACAGTAGAACATATCCTGATGAATATTCTACTTCCGGTACATTCATTTCTCCCTTTCTATATGTCTTGACTATTGCTAGTGAAGTTCAACATTGTATCAAATGATCACACGGTTCTGCCAGAAGCTGATATTGAGGAACTGTCATTAGCAATGGATGTTAGAAAAGCAGACTTTGTTGACTTGTGTGAGGCAAATAAAAAAGTGGTGCAGTTAAGACAATCAGAAATAAGACATATACATGCATTCTGGAGATGCACCATATCTTCGCCACACCCCCATCCCCTTCTTCTTGATGCAACATTTTAATCAAGACACATTATCTTCACACAAATTTTAGACGCTTTTCACTGACAGCCGCAACTCAATCAGCTAGACCTATTGCCACGCCCACTCCTAAATTGCAGCCTTCCCAAACACACTTGTAATTTGAATCAATCCACAGCAATTAAACAAAATATATATATACGCTAATTATCCTCTGTGGCCTGATGATGTATTTTGAATAATGTTATTTAGACAGGAGTAATTATATAATTTTGGCAAAACATAAATGTACCCAAGTATGATTACACCCAAGAAGCCTGTGTTTGGAGTATATGTTGGCTCGGGTGTTGCTGGGCCCTAGACGTCGAAGTCGAGGGCCACAAACCAATATATCCTCCAAACACCGGATTCTCAGGCATTATCACTTTTATACAATGGGTTACCAACATATTCAAAATAATGATGGACATATTTTCATTAAAAATCAAATTTTAATTAATGTATTTATGCTATTTCATTGTTACACAAGATATAGTCCTAACACAAATCTAGGGTTGCTACCTAAGCCAGCTGGTCGTTCCTTCTATCGGTTCGGTTGCTAGAGACGAGACCCAGTCCGGGTAACCATTTGATTAGCTGTTCAGGAGTCTTATGGCTTTGGGGTAGATGCTGTTAAGAAGCCTTTTGGATCCAGACTTGGAGCTCCGATACAGCTTGCCGTGCGGTAGCAGAGAGAACAGTCTATGACTGGGGTGGCTGGAGTCTTTGACTATTTTTAGGGCCTTCCTCTGACACCGCCTGGTATAGAGATCCTGGCATGAAGCTTGGCCCCAGTGATGTAATGGGCCGTACGCACTACCCTCTGTAGTGCCTTGCGGTTGGAGACCGAGTAGTTGCCATACCAAGGATGCTCTCAATGGTGCAGCTGTAGAACTGTTTGAGGATCTGAGGACCCATGCCAAATCTTTTCAGTCTCCTGAGGGAGAATAGGTTTTGTTGTGCCCTCTTCACGACTGTCTTGGTGTGTTTGGACCATGATAGTTTGTTGGTGATGTGGACACCGAGGGACTTGAAGCTCCCAACCTGCTCCACTACAGCCCCGTCAATGAGAATGGGGGCATGCTTGGTCCATTTTTTCCTGTAGTCCACAATAATCTCCTTTGTCTTGATCACATTGAGGGAGAGGTTGTTATCCTGGCACCCCACTGCCAGGTCTCTGACCTCCTCCCTATAGGCTCTCTCATCGTTGTCGGTGATCAGGTCAACCACTGTTGTGTCGTCTGCAAACTTAATGACGGTGTTGGAGTCGTGCCTGGCCATGCAGTCATGGGTGAACAGGGAGTACAGGAGGGGACTGAGCATGCACCCCTGAGGGGCCCTGTGTTGAGGATCAGCGTGGCAGATGTGTTGTTACCTACCCTTACCACCTGGGGGCGGCCCGTCAGGAAGTCCAGGATCCAGTTGCAGAGGGAGGTGTTTAGTCCCAGGGTCCTTAGCTTAGTGATGAGCTTTATGGGCACTGTGGTGTTGAACACTGAGCTGTAGTCAATGAACATTATTCTCGCATAGGTGTTCCTTTTGTCCAGGTGGGAAAGGGCAGTGTGGAGTGCAATAGAGATTGCATAATCGGTGGATCTGTTGGGGCGGTATGCAAATTGGAGTGGGTCTAAATATGTAAATTAATAATTATTGTAATTTATACAATGAGTTGGACAAAACAAGCATAGCGATTGGTGGAGAAGCATTCAAAAAAGCTGCTTACAATGGGTAGGCCTATATGACGCAGAAATAGGCTACAGGTTTTCTGTACTATCTGAGAAATCACTGCACATCCACTTGTCCCATCAGCCCAGTCAGGCAAATTATTAACTTGTGTAAACTTGCTTACCACATGCATACCATTTTGCAATAGAAAGAAGGCTATATACTTATGGCCACCCTCTCCCAGACTGTCTCCACCCTCATCGGACCGTGTATGTCAGACTGCCCAGTTGTTTCGCAGCCCTTGAGTGAGTAGTCAACTGAACAACCATTTCACTACCATTTCTCTCCTTTGCATTGCTGCTCTACCAGTGTGACTATCATTATGACACAATAGAACTGCTAGAGCTCTGCTCTCTCCTACCTAGAAGCAATAATTATATTACTTTATCAAAGTCGGCGCAAATTACACTCACTTGAGGATAGCTCAAGCCACTGATCTATCCACTAAGCTCAAGCCACTGATCTATCCACTAAGCTCAAGCCACTGATCTATCCACTAAGCTCAAGCCACTGATCTATCCACTAAGCTCAAGCCACTGATCTATCCACTAAGCTCAAGCCACTGATCTATCCACTAAGCTCAAGCCACTGATCTATCCACTAAGCTCAAGCCACTGATCTATCCACTAAGCTCAAGCCACTGATCTATCCACTAAGCTCAAGCCACTGATCTATCCACTAAGCTCAAGCCACTGATCTATCCACTAAGCTCAAGCCACTGATCTATCCACTAAGCTCAAGCCACTGATCTATCCACTAAGCTCAAGCCACTGATCTATCCACTAAGCTCAAGCCACTGATCTATCCACTAAGCTCAAGCCACTGATCTATCCACTAAGTTCAAGCCACTGATCTATCCACTAAGTTCAAGCCACTGATCTATCCACTAAGCCACCTGACTTCCCAATTTCACCACTAATTGCTTTCACTCACAGATGGCTCAAGGGTGCTGGCCTGGTAAAATCTTAGCTGCGTTAGTGCGAGTTTGATTACCCCTGCTGACATGAGCTCATGGTCTCATTTTGACCCCAGATACATGTTTGATCATTCCCAAAAGTCTGTTTTGCATATTATTTTTTTCTTCAGATTATTACAATATTAAGAAAGAAAATGACTAAATAATGCATAGAAGTACCATCAGACTGGACCAACAGCATACCATATACAATAGAAGTACCATCAGACTGGACCAACAGCATACCATATACAATAGAAGTACCATCAGACTGGACCAACAGCATACCATATACAATAGAAGTACCATCAGACTGGACCAACAGCACACCATATACAATAGAAGTACCATCAGACTGGACCAACAGCATACCATATACAATAGAAGTACCATCAGACTGGACCAACAGCATACCATATGCAATAGAAGTACCATCAGACTGGACCAACAGCATACCATATACAATAGAAGTACCATCAGACTGGACCAACAGCATACCATATACAATAGAAGTACCATCAGACTGGACCAACAGCATACCATATACAATAGAAGTACCATCAGACTGGACCAACAGCATACCATATACAATAGAAGTACCATCAGACTGGACCAACAGCATACCATATACAATAGAAGTACCATCAGACTGGACCAACAGCATACCATATACAATAGAAGTACCATCAGACTGGACCAACAGCATACCATATACAATAGAAGTACCATCAGACTGGACCAACAGCATACCATATACAAAATAAACTGAACTGGCATGGAAACAAAACTTGTGTTAATGAGGCGTGCGAACATTTGCGAAGAAGTCCCCATTAACGATGATGAGGACTTTATGGATTGCAAGTCTTCTTTTGCTGAGCCTGAGGATTAAGACAGCAATAACTCAGAGAGTGAAGACAGGAATTATTTGAGAACGGATGTGTCAACCTGGGCCTGGTTTTCCAAACACGTCTTAAAGCTGAATTCATATTTGATCCATTGAGCATCAATGGCTCTAAAAACATCACCTTAAGATGCTTTTGGAACACCGGGCCATGGCAAATAAGACCTTACACACAGTGCTTTGTCAAAGCTATTTGTTTTTCTCAATCGCGTACAAGCATGGCTAGGAACAATGTTGTAGAGTTTCAAAACAGTGTTCTCAAGACACAGAACAGTAAATGCATTGTCAAAATGTAGTTGCCTTCTCAGATGCATCAATACATTCTTCAAAACGAAATTATACTGTCAAAATGGCTAATATATTCATCAAAAGAACACGACTGTCTGCAAAAAGATGAAGGCAAACATACATTTCTCTTGAATTTAAGCAGACAAAACAGAAAGAAAGTCTGTCATAAAAAATCCCAGTAGATCAATAGATTCATTGCAGTCACTAAATCATGATTATAGAAATTGGAAATACAACTATCAAAACATTGATAAATATGGGAAATTACTCCATTTATGCAAATAAAAATAAAAATAAAATAAGCACTGTGTTGTGAGAGAGAAAAGATTATTAATTAACAATTAATAATCTTAACAATAGTAAAGACATTTCTTTAGTGCCAATGCTGTGCTTCTGAGAAAGGATGGTTAATCTATTCCACGTTCACTCCTCGCAGCTGGTCTAGGCATCAAGGACATGGGATGGAGATAAACTTGAGGAACAGAAAGACCTGTATTGTTTCAATGTCTCTTTCCTTCTCAGTAACCTGGTCACATGGCATGAGACAAAGAGCTTCAGAGTGACCACAGTTCTTCAGTCTATCTTATTTATTTACTATCTTCCAAGGGCACAGCTGTGGCGAGGTAGAAGAGAACGGAGGCTAACTTGGTAGTGGAAGGAGTAAACGGAACTGCCGTTATCACTTGTTTGTGTGCTATAACCTCACACACCTAATACACCTGGCCACAATAAGAAAACAAGGTAGCTTATGATGCCCTGGTCTGCCAGGGAGGGGTGGAACCAACCATGATTAAGCAGTTTTGTGTTTCTATATAAACCCCTTGCGTTTCTGTATTATTTGAGCACTCAATCGATTCACCCTGTATGTGTGTGTTGTATTGACCTGCTCCCTTGTTAACAATATTTTAATAAAGTGTTTGATTGAAGAGTCTTTCCACGACAGTGTGCAGGATATATTAAGTATCACGATACAATTCCATCTATTCAAAACAAAGGCTGGTCTGCTCAGAGGTTTGTAAACTCTCCATCAGCAAGAAGAAAACCAATCCCCAATAGGAAAGGTGAATACAGTGGAGGAACACAACTGATACGTATACTGTAGGCCTCAATCTACAACAAAGCAAAGCACTGTAATGGAAAATCACAGTGTTGGAGATGATGACTTAGGCGTAACTAAAGTTACTTAGATGTAATTCAATGTCATTCTCTGCATCTCTACGTCTGTAATGTTGTACAATTCTCTGTTGCCTATAGATCTTTCCTTATATTGTGCCTGATAAAGTATTTACTGACTGATGGAAATAGTGAAAACATGTGCAAGCTTTTCTCTTCTGATGGAAACAATGTGTTGATATGCTGTGAACGAAACAATTTACAGTGAATTTTGTATTGTACTGAAGACACTGAAGGAGTCCCGGCACCCTGAAAGTAAAGTCTTCATCACAAGCCACATTTAATTGTATATTGAATGTACTGTCGTATTGTATGGTCATCATATTATACTTGGATATCAGGGATGGACAACTCCAGTCCTCAGGGGCCTGATTGGTGTACCACTTTTTACCACATCCCTAGCAAACACACCTGACTCCAATAATCAAATAATTACCTTCTTCTCTTTCTCTGCCCTTCTCTCTCTCTGATACCTCACACCGAGTCCTCTCCACTTCCTCTTACAGTCTTCTTCTACATAGACATGAACGTGATAAGCCAAACCATCACCTTGCATAACTATAGTCATTAGATAGCTAACATGGACATGTTACCTATCATCCTAATAATTTGGTCTATTTTCACTAGTGCTGCATTGTAAACACATTGGTCATGGCTGGTACTTGTTACTTGTTCGCAGACTTTTTAGTGTACAGCTTTGACAGTGCTAATGATAGTGGTGGTGGCGCTTGGCTTGTATGTGCAAATTCAGCCACACAACATTCGACCGACCGACAGACAGACAGACAGACAGACAGACAGACAGACAGACAGACAGACAGACAGACAGACAGACAGACAGACAGACAGACAGACAGACAGACAGACAGACAGACAGACAGACAGACAGACAGACAGACAGACAGACAGACAGACAGACAGACAGACAGACAGACAGACAGACAGACAGACAGACAGACAGACAGACAGACAGACAGACAGACAGACAGACAGACAGACAGACAGACAGACAGACAGACAGACAGACAGACAGACAGACAGACAGACAGAGTTAACTATACTATACAGGTCGATGGCAGAGAAATACTTAAATAGCTTAATGTGTGTATGATATAAGTGAGGGTAATAATAGTTTACTTAATATACAGTCTGGTTAAATGTACAGGTAAGTGAATATTTGCATGGTTAAATTAACTGTACAGGTAAATGACAGGAAGAGATACTTAAATAGCTAAATGTGTGAATGATATAATTTAGGGTAATAATAAGAATTCCCTTAAAATACAGTCCTTAATGCAGGGTTTAATTACAGATAAATGCACGTATTGCACATTCGATATACTAAAAGTAATGATAAAAGATACAACTGACAGGATACTAATATGCATTCTGAGTGAATGACTACGTAAGTTCAGTCCAAGAATTACTAACAATATTGCACGTGATATGATATAAGAACTATATATGAATATGTATATACAGTCCTGAATGAATGAGTGCTGAAGGAATAAGTCCTGAATGAATGAGTGATTACAGACCAGAGAGTTACTCACGGATGCATGCCTAATTTTTAAACTAGGTCCTAACACCTCAACAGTTCCAGGTCTATGTTGCCGACGGCACGGCACCCCGGTGAGGCATTAAATAGTCTAATAGCCGCCGGCAGGAAGGACCTCCTGTAGCGCTCTCTGGCACACCGTGGTGGGATCAGTCTGTGACTGAAGGTGCTCCTCTGCATCATAACCATGGCATGCAGATGGTGGGTAACGTTGTCCATGATGGCCAGCAGTTTGGCCAGGATCCTTCTCTCCGCCACCTCCTCTAGAGTGTCAAGGCTCATCCCTAGGACAGAGCTAGCCTTCCTGATCAGCTTATTTACCCAAGAAGCATCACCAGCCTTTATGTTGGCGCCACAGCACAACACTGCAAAAAAGACTGGTAGAAAGTATGCAGTAGTTTACTGCACACGTTGAAGGACCTGAGCCTCCTCAGAATGTAGAGTCGTCTCTGGCTCTTTTTGTACAGGGCCCCGGTGTTACCAGCCCATTCCAGCCTGCTGTCCACATGGACTCCCAGGAACTTGTATGAACCAACCATTTCCACATCCATCCCCTGTATAGGGACTGCAGTCGGTTGGGTGTTGTGTTATTTTACATGTCAAATTAAAAGCTTATTTAACGTGTCAAATAGTGTTATTGATGTGTATCTTTTTTGACACACAAAGTCCCAACCGGAGTTCAATGTGCCTCACCCTAATAATTTGGTCAATTTTCAGCTCTTAATTTAGCCTACAATTCTAACTTGGTGGTGCACATTGTTGGGTTGCGTCAATTCAAATCTGGTATTGGAACAAAGAGATTACTACGCCGTTTAAATCATCTATGTATTTTATTCTAACAAACCGTTCAATGGTAAATATGAAGTTCGTATATACAGGCTCACTGTGACACCACGCAGGGCAAACAGCAAGTCAGGGCATGGAAAAGAGAGCGCCCCTATCCTTTGTTCTTCCTTAAATACTCCGACAGGATAATTTCCGCTCCCTGCTGACCTGTCGGAGTAGAGGCTGAGTGTGGTTTAAACTTACTCAGCCTATCGTTGGCGTGCAGGCTGGTCCCAGCCTCGTGACGCAATCCAGTTGACGGAAGTAGTGGTCTTCTCAGTTGATGTCCAAGCTTCATATTACAACAAGACACAGTTCTATCATAAAACCCCCAGCTAGCACATTCCTTCCACATAGCTCCCCCTTACCCAAACCTACAGCAGTTCTAAAGATCTATGATCACACAATACATTCACTTAATAACTCTTGTTGTAGATTAACATATTCATTAGCTAAAACATAGATCAGCCCTTACAACATGTAGCCTATAACCTGTTTTAGAGCAATTTAATGAATATTCTAAGAACTTTCATTGCTTTTATGCCCCCTTTATTTATCCTACGGTTCTGACTTGGTGTACAGGGAGAAAACTGTAAGAATGGCCGATGTTCGGAATTCTGTCGGAACATGGGCCGAACAAATAGTTATATTGACTAAGTCTAACTCGCTCATTAATGTCTTAATCTAAATTACGGATTGCCTCTTATCCACTTGTCGTCCCCTTATGCCATAGTTTGTTCATCTCAATTGTCAGTAGAAACCCCATTTGTTTAAGGAAATCTGCCAAATCAGCTGTTTTTTTAAAGGCAGTAAATGAGGCTGAATGAACTGTTTCGCTGACAGACAAGGCTCTGCTATTAGCCAGGTGTAGCAGTGGTAAGGTGTTGGGACTGCTGTTGGGATTCTGCTGTTGGGACAGCTTTATGTACAGTAGGCCCTAACAGTTTGTGGGCACCGTTTGTCACCATTATACTGCAATAGTGAAAACACAACAGAGCTCAAAAGGCAAGTATGTTTTGCAAAGTCATCTGCCACAAATCTCCAATTTAATTTCCAATATTTCTAATATAAAAACCATCCTGCTATTTTCATGTTCATTCTATAGGGCAGAGATATTCAACTCTTAGCCTACGAGGTCCGGAGCATGCTGGTTTTCTGTTCTTCCTGATCATTTATTGCACCCACCTGGTGTCCCAGGTCTAAATCAGTCCCTGATTACAGGGGAACAATGAAAAAATGCAGTGGAACTGGCTTATAGGTCCAGAGTTGAGTTTGAGGGCTGTAGGGGATTCAAACAGTCCTCTTTGAAAGTGTATATTTCCCATTGCACACACACACACACACACACATTAAAAATATCCAAAATACAGATGTGTGAGAACACATAAATCAGACAACGTTTAATCAAGCATAATGTCCTCCTATAGCTCACCCCACCAGCCTCCTCTGGTAGTGAACCTTCTGAATTGGTCCCTGTTTGACATTCACATAGGATAAAAAGGTCTTCTCATTGTGTTTGCAATGTTTTACCAAAGACAGTACAGCATGAAGAAAGGCAGAAACTGCTTCTCCAATAGATAACGCTTGTATGTGATGTCATGGCGACGTTGGCTAGCTAAGATCATGCGCAGAAACAGTCATCTGTCTAACGTCTCGCGCCAAACTGCGCATATGCAGGACGTCAAATCAAGGCTCCCCAGTTTTTATTTTCAATTATTATGATTATTATTTTTACTTATTTAACCTTTATTAAACTAGGCAAGTCGGTTAAGAACACATTATTATTTACAATGACGGCCTACACCGAATATAAAGTAGTTTTTGGCGAAAGCGTGTCAGTTTGTAAATGTTACGTGATTGGCTTTAATCTAGGTTGTGCCTTTAAATTTCTAAGCAGTTGTTAATTTTCTCGAAATTTAAAGACACAACCTAGATTAAAGCCAAATTAATTTATTTGATTGACTTCTCAAACCCCAAACTCCGGCCTGGTCTGCTTGGACTTCTTCGCATGCTTTCCCGGAAGTCTCGCGATGTTGCGCGTCTGTGTTTCGAAACTCTGTGGGTTTTACTGCCACTCCGATACCTCGCTCAATATTCCCCATCCCCCCACTTTGTGTGACTGTCGATGTTACCGACGCGCCGTTTATGAGAAGCCACTGAAGCAAACACTGGAGAAACCTGCCAGCACCGACCAAGGGAGAACAGTGACAACACCGGACTCGGCATAGAATTAACGGCAAGGAGCTCCACACTAACACATTCCCTTTGACATTTGGTGAGTTTGATATCTCAACGTGATCTAATCTTCGAGACAGATGTGTCCTGATAATGTAAATATATAGATTTGCTATACATATATAAAATATGTAATGGACATGCAATGGTTGAAAATATTACAGATGGATAGACTAGTCTACACGTTGCAAGACATAGGTCCAAGGGCAAAGAAAACAAGTCAATAGTGTTTGTGTGTAACAATGCGGCTTGATGTATCCGCAACAATGCAGCCTAATCGCGGGAGCAACGGCCTTGGATCTAACGGATTCATTATCAAATATGACAGGGACTGACAGCGAGTGCAGAGGAATTGCTGCCGACCTCTTGTCCCGGCTGTACATTGTTCCTACTCATGCAGCAGCAGCAGTTCGGCTACTGGTAAAGGTTCGTGCTGCTCAAAATGGTGTCGGGTGTTTGAATGTGTGACCATTTAAAAAAAAAAAAAACAAGTACGTTTCTGAGCGCAGTAATTATTTCAGGACCGCGTCCACATGCTGGAGAGGAGAGACTATTTATTTCACTTTGTCACATCAGCTGAATCTTGATATGGGACAAAAGCTGACATTAATTCAGTTATTGTAGGCCTATGCGTGCAATAGTTGCTGGTGAAATGTTTTTGTTATGACTTTTCTCTATTTGCGGTGTGATGATGCTTTTGGAAAGTAGGCTGGTACGATGGCAAAATAGCCCTTCAGTAGCTATGAAGTTACAATAGGCCTAGGTGGGCAAATTGTGTATTGTGCAAGGTAAAATATAGGCCTATGATCAAATCTTAAGTGTAAAATTATAATAAAAAAAAAAAAGTCTAAGCATGCATAATACAAATGATACTGTAATAACACTACAATATAGCAAGAATAAGAATATTACTATAAATATTGTAGCTGTGCTTCTCATTAAATGTTATAGGAACATATCACTAGCCAATAGCATGTTGCATGTCCAAACAATTCACATTCTGAATAAAGTAGATGTCATTTGCTGCTGCTTTAGAGGATGAACAATCATTAACAGACCCAAATATTTTGGTTTATTGACGTTGTGCGTTGCTTAAGGACTTTAATATCCTCGCTTCTATCCAATCCAAAATGCTGAGGTCACTCAACACCATGCAAAGAGATCTGAGAACCTATAGCATGGATCCAGGATTTAGGCTTGGGATCTTTGTGCATCTGAAATGGCACCCTGTTTTATTGGTATTTTTTTAAATGTAATCTTTATTTAAACCAGACAAGTCAGTTAAGAACTCATTATCATGTACAATGACGGCCTACACCGGCCAACACTGGGCCAACACTGGGCCAACACTGGGCCAACACTGGGCCAACACTGGGCCAACACTGGCCAACACTGGGCCTACACTGGGCCAACACTGGGCCTACACTGGGCCTACACTGGGCCAACACTGGGCCTACACTGGGCCTACACTGGGCCTACACCGGCCAACACTGGGCCAACACTGGGCCAACACTGGGCCAACACTGGGCCAACACTGGGCCAACACTGGGCCAACACTGGGCCAAACTCAGACGACACTGGGCCAACACTGGGCCTACACCGGCCAACACTGGGCCAACACTGGGCCAACACTGGGCCAACACTGGGCCAAACTCAGATGACACTGGGCCAACACTGGGCCTACACCGGCCAACACTGGGCCAACACTGGGCCAACACTGGGCCAACACTGGGCCAACACTGGGCCAACACTGGGCCAACACTGGGCCAACACTGGGCCTACACCGGGCCTACACTGGGCCAACACTGGGCCTACACTGGGCCAACACTGGGCCAACACTGGGCCAAACTCAGACGACACTGGGCCAACACTGGGCCAACACTGGGCCAACACTGGGCCTACACCGGCCAACACTGGGCCTACACCGGCCAACACTGGGCCAACACTGGGCCTACACCGGCCAACACTGGGCCAACACTGGGCCTACACTGGGCCTACACTGGGCCTACACTGGGCCTACACTGGGCCTACACTGGGCCTACACTGGGCCAACACTGGGCCAACACTGGCCTACACCGGGCCAACACTGGGCCAACACTGGGCCTACACCGGCCAACACTGGGCCAACACTGGGCCAACACTGGGCAACACTGGGCCAACACTGGGCCAACACTGGGCCTACACCGGCCAACACTGGGCCAACACTGGGCCAACACTGGGCCTACACCGGCCAACACTGGGCCAACTGTGCACCGCCCTATGGGACTACCAATCACAGCTGGTTTTGATACAGACTGGATTCTAACCAGGTTGTCTGTAGTGACTCCTCTAGCACTGAGATGCAGTGTCTTAGACCACTGAACCAGGTTGTCTGTAGTGACTCCTCTAGCACTGAGATGCAGTGTCTTAGACCACTGAACCAGGTTGTCTGTAGTGACTCCTCTAGTACTGAGATGCAGTGTCTTAGACCACTGAACCAGGTTGTCTGTAGTGACTCCTCTAGCACTGAGATGCAGTGTCTTAGACCACTGAACCAGGTTGTCTGTAGTGACTCCTCTAGTACTGAGATGCAGTGTCTTAGACCACTGAACCAGGTTGTCTGTAGTGACTCCTCTAGCACTGAGATGCAGTGTCTTAGACCACTGAACCAGGTTGTCTGTAGTGACTCCTCTAGTACTGAGATGCAGTGTCTTAGACCACTGAACCAGGTTGTCTGTAGTGACTCCTCTAGTACTGAGATGCAGTGTCTTAGACCACTGAACCAGGTTGTCTGTAGTGACTCCTCTAGTACTGAGATGCAGTGTCTTAGACCACTGAACCAGGTTGTCTGTAGTGACTCCTCTAGTACTGAGATGCAGTGTCTTAGACCACTGAACCAGGTTGTCTGTAGTGACTCCTCTAGTACTGAGATGCAGTGCTAGAGCCCTATGGGTAGCCTTAAGGGAATGTTAGTAACACAACACAAGGGGTGCATCTTAGGCGTCCCGAGTGGCGCAGTGGTCTAAGGCACTACATCTCAATGCTAGAGGCGTCACTACAGACCCTGGTTCGATCCCGGACTGTATCACAAACAGCCGTGATCGGTAGTCCCATAGGGCGGCGCACAATTGGCCCAGTGTCATCTGAGTATGGCCGGTGTAGGCCATCATTGTAAATAATAAATTGTTCTTAACTGACTTGCCTAGTTAAATACATTTAAAAAAAATCTGAAATGGCTCCCTTGGGCTTGGGAAATAGGGTTCCATTTTGGATGCACACCTTGTGCTGGGTTGGTAAAGCCCATTTATTGTTCTGGAAAGACAGGATGGACTGGCGTGAGTGTCATCTTTATTTTGTGGATGTTGATTGATGAAACCTCAGAATCCATATAGACTTGTCTCTTTTGCCTTAGATTTTGTGTAAAAAAAACAAGCTACACTTGCAGATACTACAGTAAACTGATGTAGCTTACAGGAAGGGGCTAGATAGAGATTTGGGGGTATAACAACTACTTTCAATGTTGTTCTCAATTGATGCAGGGATATACCACACTACACTCCTCCTGCCTCTCCTGGCTTTATCAAACCATGGATGTGCTTCACAATCACCCCTTTACCAACAACACAAAGATAATATAATGAGAGAGAGGGAGAGAGAGAGAGATGAACCAACATGCCCGGGGCTATGACCAACTGAACAAATTCTCTGTCTGTCTTTGAAGATACCACAGGGATGTTGAGGATTTTTTTTTCTTCCCTGTTTTTTCTTCAAATGTTTTATTTTTATCCCACTGTATGTGTCTTTATAGTTTGTTTGCCTGGGGCTGGTGGGGATCTCCAAAGCTCACTGAGTCATGCAGCAAGGCCTAGGGCAGAGGCACAGAGACTTCAATGTCTCAATGTGGTTTGTTTCACATCTACCATAAAGCAAATCAACAGAGATTACTGGTAAAAGATTTTATGAAAGACTCCAAACAAACACCGAGATGAATGCATTGGGTTAGCACTGGATAGACATATTGGCAATGCACGGCATTGTGGGATTTGTAGTCCGGTAGTTTTGCGTCCTCACCACAGGACTGAAAGTCACCTCAAACATGATGCCCCACACGGTCATGAACATGAAAACATCCTTCGGTTCAGCAGGGCCATGTTCAATATGCAAACATTGTGGATCATTGCAGATAGAAATGTCATGAATATAAAAACACTGAATCCCTATTCTACCTGTCAGAGGGATGCTTGTTCTACATAACACATTTCTACCTGTCAGAGGGATGCTTGTTCTACATAACACATTTCTACCTGTCAGAGGGATGCTTGTTCTACATAACACATTTCTACCTGTCAGAGGGATGCTTGTTCTACATAACACATTTCTACCTGTCAGAGGGATGCTTGTTCTACATAACACATTTCTACCTGTCAGAGGGATGCTTGTTCTACATAACACATTTCTACCTGTACGGTCCAGTTCCACTTCGTTGTGGCCTGCTGAACATGTTCCAGGTGAACACTGTCTGTGGACTGTGAATTAGTGTTGTGTCGCGGGTGGCGAATCTGCTGCTCCACCATCTGTGTGCGTGTGAGTGCTGCTGTGTGATTTGCCGGGCTCCAGAGGGCAGCGAGACAAAACACACCCCAGAGATGTGGGGATGCTCCAATATCTATGGAAAGGCACTTGTTCCCGTGTTTTAATGTGTCTAAATGTCTGATTCTTTGTTAATGATACACAATTTCTCATTGTTTAATGACTAACCGTTCAATGTCTTGTGTAACTCCGTTGGTTCGATTCACATGGGGGACCAATACGAAAAAAACTATTAAAATGTATGCACTCACTACTGAAAGTCGCTGTGGATAAGAGCATCAGCTAAATGACTAAGGACTACTCTGTTCCAACATGTTAACATTTAGAAGGTTGTTTCTTCAAGTCCTTTATCTGGATACATACATAGTTTAGTGTAATTAATGTGTAGTTGGCCGGGCTGTTCGTAGTGAAAGGTCCTTTATCTGGATACATACATAGTATAGTGTCATCAATGTGTAGTTGGCCGGGCTGTTCGTAGTGAAAGGCGCAGTGCTGTAAAGTTAATATGAAGTTTTATCCACTAATAATTAGGGTTATGTTTGGAGGAGGAGGAGCTGATCCTTGATCTCTAACTAGGGGAACTTTCATCCCAGAGTGCGTGTATAGGTGAAGGGGAGGGGTCAGGTGAAGGGGAGGGGTCAGGTGAAGGGGAGGGGTCAGGTCAGTGGGAGGATTGGACCAGGCAGCAGGAAGCTGATTGGCTCGGTCCTCAGGGACATGTGACTGAGGGAACCTGAACTCTCTCTCACCTTAGGTATTGTGTTTTTGACTGTTTGTTTACTGTGTAACTCTGTGTTGTTTTTGTCGCACTGCTTTGCTTTGTCTTGGCCAGGTCGCAGTTGCAAATGAGAACTTGTTCTCAACTGACCTACCTAGTTAAATAAAGGTGAAAAAAAAAAAAAAAAAAAAAGGTAGCCCAGTGGTCTAGGGCACTGCATCTCAGTGCAAGAGGCTTCACTGCAGTACCTGGTTCGAATCCAGGCTGCATTACATCCGGCCGTGCAGAGCACAATTGGCCCAAGGCCGTCATTGTAAATAAGAGTTTGTTCTTAACTGACTTGCCTAGTTAAATAAAGGTTAAAAAAATATATAATAATAATATATATATGGTTGCACATTTTGGGGAATATTCAGAGGTGGAAACTTTCCGTGAGAATTAACAGGAATATATGCAAATTAGTATTAATACCATTTAAATGTAGATGTTTTTTGCATTAGATATATTTATCATATCATATGGAGACAGAAACATAAACCTTTTACCTTATCACAAGTAGACATAATTGCAAATGATTAAATTAAAAAAAAAAAAAAAAAAAAAACTATTTAGTTACGAATTGAACTTTAAAGAAAATGAGTTGACTCTTCACATGGGATGATTTCACTGAACAACAAAAGAAAGGGAATATTGAATGATCCCCAATGATCCATCGCATCTCCCAAAAACGTTTTCAACATACATCTGTAAAATGATAGTCTAGAAACGAAAGCTTTGGTTGTCTTCCTCTCAGGCTTCCATGTCTTCTCCCTGGACCTCTTCAATGTCCACCTCTTGAACATCAGACTCTGAGGACTCATCTTCAATGTCACTTCGTTGTCATGCTCGAAAAGCCTCAAATTTTCCCGGATGGCCACCAATTTTTCAATCCTTGTATTCGTCAGCCTGTTGCGTGCTTTGGTGTGTGTTCCCAAACAAGGACCAGTTGAGCTCTGAGGTGACTTATGTTGGTGGGATTTGGAGGCAACCGGGGAAAGAGCCTCAGATCCACAAAGTCCCTCCCACCAGGTGAGATACGTTGGCACGACTGCCATATTGCATCTCCATCCCAAAGCCCTTGCTTGGAAGTGTACTTCGCCAGACTGCCAAGAACCTTGCCCTCATCCAGGCCAAGGTGGCGAGACACGGTAGCGATGACACCATAGGCCTTGTTGATCTCTGCACCAGACAGGATGCTCTTACCAGCATACTGGGGTCCAACATGTACGCTGCGGCGTGTATGGGCTTCAGGCAGACGTTTTCACACATTTTGATGTATTTCAGAACTGCAGTTTCCTCTGCTTGGAGCAACAGTGAAGTGGGCAGGGCAGTACGGATTTCTTCTCTTACATCTGCAAGCAGAGTCTGAACATCAGACAGGATGGCATTGTCTCCCTGAATCCGTGCAATGGCTACTGCTATAGGTTTCAGGAGTTTCAGGCTGCTTACCACTCTCTCCCAAAATACATCATCCAGGAGGATCCTCTTGATGGAGCTGTCCATATCGGTAGACTGTGATATGGCCATTTCTTGGAGAGACTCCTTTCCCTCCAGGAGACTGTCAAACATGATGACAACACGACCCCAACGGGTGTTGCTGGGCAGCTTCAATGTGATGCTCTTACTCTTCTCACTTTGCTTGGTGAGGTAGATTGCTGCTTTTACTTGATGACCCTTCACATACCTAACCATTTCCTTGGCTCTCTTGTAGAGTGTATCCATTGTTTTCAGTACCATGATGTCCTTGAGGAGCAGATTCAATGCATGAGCAGCACAGCCAATGGGTGTGATGTGAGGGTAGGACTCCTCCACTTTAGACCAAGCAGCCTTCATGTTCACAGCATTGTCTGTCACCAGTGCAAATACCTTCTGTGGTCCAAGGTCATTGATGACTGCCTTCAGCTCATCTGCAATGTAGAGACCGGTGTGTCTGTGATCTTGTAGAATACTGGTTGAGGAGTGGAAATTATGTAGTTAATTATTCCTTTCCCACGAACATTCGACCAGCCATCAAAGATGATTGTAATACAGTCTGCTTTCTCTATGATTTGCTTGACCTTCACCTGAACTCTGTTGAACACTGCATCCAGAAAATCAATAGATAAAGCATGTCTGGTTGGAGGGGTGTATGATGGGTGAAGAACATTCAGAAATCTCTTCCAATACACATTGCCTGTGAGCATCAGGGGTGAACCAGTTGCATACACAGCTCGAGCAAGACATTCATCAGCATTTCTCTGACTACGTTCCTCCATTGTGTCAAACAAACGTCTGATTCCAGGAGGACCACGAGCTGTTGCTATCGATAAAGTGTCTGGTTCATCATTTTCACCTCGAATAGAAGTAGAGGGACTTTAGTCAGAGGTTGCTTGTTGTGAGCGCTGAGGGAACTTTATGCACTTGGCCAGATGATTCTGCATCTTTGTTGCATTCTTTACATGTGATTTGGCGCAGTTTTTGCAAATGTACACAGCTTTTCCTTCTACATTAGCTGCAGTGAAATGTCTCCACACATCAGATAGTGCCCGTGGCATTTTCCTGTAAAGATTAGAAAAAATATTAGCAGAAATTGTTAACAAGTTAGAAATGATTTAAACACACTTTGCTGTAGGCTACTATTTACTAGTGGCTCAGACAGTGTAGTAGTGTGGGCTCAATAGCATCTCATTAGTGTGCAAGATCTTGAGAATCAGCTGAACATGTGATGTAAGAGTATAATGCACAAGTGATGGAAGAACACACTGTGCATGCAGAGGGTTGCAATTCCATAGAGTTGGGGATAGTTTAACTAAAATATGCCACAAGACCTAGAATTGCCTTATGTTTATCCCACCAAGAAGGTTCACTGTTATAAGCTAACGTTTTTCATGAATTTAAGCAACATTTCCAAAATTCCATGGCTTAACCTCTCATGGAAAATTTCAGAAGAATTCTGGAAACACACACACACACCAAATACATTTAAACTCAGTTTTTCACAATTCCTGACATTTAATCCTAATGAAAATTCCCTGTCTTAGGTCAGTTAGGATCACCACTTTATTTTAAGAATGTGAAATGTCAGAATAATAGTAGAGAGAATTATTTATTTCAGCTTTTATTTCTTTCATCTCATTCCCAGTGGGTCAGAAGTTTACGTACACTCAATTAGTATTTGGTAGCATTGACTTTAAATTGTTTAACTTGGGTCAAACGTTTCTGGTAGCCTGCCTCAAGCTTCCCACAATAAGTTGGGTGAATTTTGGCCCATTCCTCCTGACAGAACTGGTGTAACTGAGTCAAGTTTGTAGGCCTCCTTGCTCGCACACGCTTTTTCAGTTCTGCCCACACATTTTCTATAGGATTGAGGTCAGGGCTTTGTGATGGCCACTCCAATACTTTGTTGTCCTTAAGCCATTTTGCCTCAACTTTGGAAGTATGCTTGGGGTCATTGTCCATTTGGAAGACCCATTTGCGACCAAGCTTTAACTTCCTGACTGATGTCTTGAGATGTTGCTTCAATATATCCAGATCATTTTCCTTCCTCATGATGCCATCTATTTTGTGAAGTGCACCAGTCCCTCCTGCAGCAAAACACCCCCAAAACAGGATGCTGCTCCAACTGTTCTTCACGGTTGGGATGGTGTTCTTGGGATGGTTCTTGGGATGGTGTTTCTCATGATGTTGAGCAAAGAGGCACTGAGTTTGAAGGTAGGCCTTGAAATACATCCACAGGTACACCTCCAATTGACTCAAATGATGTCAATTAGCCTATCAGAAGCTTCTAAAGCCATGACATTATTTTCTGGAATTTTCCAAGCTGTTTAAAGGCACACTCAACTCAGTGTATGTACATTTCTGACCTATTGGAATTGTGATATAGTGAATTTTTAGTGAAAAAATCTGTCTGTAAACAATTGTTGGAAGAATTACTTGTCATGCACAAAGTAGATGTCCTAACCGACTTGCCAAAACTATAGTTTGTTAACATGAAATCTGTGGAGTGGTTGAAAAATGAGTTTTAATGACTTCAACCTAAGTGTATGTAAACTTCTGACTTCAACTGTATATCTATCTTACCTATCTATCTTGACCATGTGACAGCTATGATCCCTTATTGATGTCGCTTTTTAAATCCACGTCAATCAGTGTAGATGAAGCGGTGGAGAGAAGTTAAAGAAGGATGTTTAAGCCTTGAGACATGGATTGTGTATCTGTACCATTCAGAGGGTGAATGTTCAAGACAAAGTATTTAAGTGCATTTGAACGGGGTGTGGTAGTAGGTGCCAGGCGCACCGGTTTGTGTCAAGAACTGCAACGCTGCTGGATTTTCCACACTCAACAGTTTCCCGTATGTATCAACAACAATCCACCACCCAAAGGACATCCAGACAACTTGACACAACTGTGGGAAGCATTGGAGTCAACATGGGCCAGCATCCTTCTGGAACGAGTCCATGCCCCGACGAGGGTGTGCAACTCAATATTTGGACGATTTTCCTAATGTTTGATATACTCAGTGGACACACACACACGTCAAAGTTATGAGGCGTACAGGCTCACAGTGAATAGAGAGGTCTCTTGGCTGACTGGCTGACAAATCCTCTTCTATCTCCGGGAGGAGAGCTATCTTGAGACGATTTCTATTCTCGAAAATGAGGAGAGAGAGATTGCGATTCCTTGGCGGGTTCTATGTGGGCTCTAGTTAAAAGTAGTGCACTATATAGGAAATATGGTGCTATTTGGGACGCATCATAATCCCATCTCTCTCTCTCCACAGCCCTGCACTTCCTGTAACTGTTCTGTTTTGCTGTAGTAAAGGAGGCCCAAAAAACTCATCCTGTCTTTCTCTACCACTGACATCATGGGTTCACTCCTTTCCTATCTTCCTCTAACTTGAGGAAGATTCTGTGCTGTGTTTTGATGCAGAGCTGAGGAGCTGACAGACACAGGGTGTTTTGATGCAGAGCCGAGGAGTTGACAGACAGGGTGTTTTGATGCAGAGCTGAGGAGCTGACAGACACAGGGTGTTTTGTTGCAGAGCTGAGGAGCTGACAGACGCAGGGTGTTTTGTTGCAGAGCTGAGGAGCTGACAGACACAGGGTGTTTTGATGCAGAGCTGAGGAGCTGACAGACGCAGGGTGTTTTGATGCAGAGCTGAGGAGCTGACAGACACAGGGTGTTTTGTTGCAGAGCTGAGGAGCTGACAGACGCAGGGTGTTTTGTTGCAGAGCTGAGGAGCTGACAGACGCAGGGTGTTTTGATGCAGAGCTGAGGAGCTGACAGACGCAGGGTGTTTTGATGCAGAGCTGAGGAGCTGACAGATGCAGGGTGTTTTGTTGCAGAGCTGACAGACACAGGGTGTTTTGTTGCAGAGCTGACAGACACAGGGTGTTTTGTTGCAGAGCTGAGGAGCTGACAGACGCAGGGTGTTTTCTATGGGGGAGCTCGGCTGGAATGCGTGTACAGAATTCTCTGCTGCTGTTCCGTAGGCCTCCTCCATGTACTGTGGAATGATGGAATGTCGGAGTTGTTCTTTTGGAATGAACCCTCTCGAGGAGGCTGCCAAAGGGTGTGTGTTCAAATCCACAATGACTTCGTAACCTCGCCCCTAGGATGCCTATTGGCTCTTAACCTGTAGGGTCATAGCTTTGTCTCCATAGATACAGCCAGGAATGTCAAAAGAGACAACTTTCTACTCAACAATTCTACTAATTTCTCATTACTTATAGTTGAGGATTCAGCACTGGACCTCAACAAAAAAGGAGAACTATGGAGTGAGCTCGGAAGACATTGTTTGCTTTGACTCGATCATAAGTCACTCTCTTCCCTCTTGCTCTGCCATTTTGTTTACCTTGATCCAAGCGTCAGCGTCTGAGGAAACTATAATAGCTGCTGTGTCGTGCTTCCCGTGGGTGGTAAGAATGTAAACACTTGTTTCCCGTCGGGGAGAGAAAAGTTAAGAATGAATCATCTTCTTCTTGGAGGCACTCAGTGTTCGATACACGGGGCCTGGCGGCAGACAGCCCACCGCAATCAGGAGTGGAGTAGTCCTGGCTGCAACGCATTCCAGTGATGTACGGCTACAATACAATGCTCCCTCAATGCTCCTACAGAGTTGCGTAGCTTGGCGAGCCATAGCATTTTACACTCAACTCATCTCTCCCTTACATTAATTAAACTGTTGCTCTCAGTGGTGTGTGCTGCTAAAAGGAGAAAAGCAAAGATAAGGCAATAGATGGTGCTGGGTTATAGGGTGAGGAACAAGTGATTCCGGGAGGTTCTTCTTAAGGAAGTGTGCAAATCATCACATTGACCTTCTAACCTGGCTGTGCTGAATATCAAGGTTTTATCATGGTTGGATCAGATCTACGTAGATGTATGGTATATACAGTATTATAAACTGGGTGGTTCAAGCCCTGAATGCTGATTGGCTGACAGCTGTGGTATTTCAAGCCGTATACCATGGGTATGACAAAACATTTTTTTTACTGCTCTAATTACATTGGTAACCAGTTTATAATAGCAATAAGGCACCTCTGGGGTTTGTGGTATATGGCCAATATACCAGACCCCCTCGGGCCTACCGTGGCTTCTTCTGTTGAATTATCATGACCTCACGCTCTCTCTCCGCCTCTCTCTACCCTTTCTGTATCCCCCCCCTCTCTCTCTCTCCTTCCCTCTCTCTGCTGATGCTGCAGTCATACCCTCTCACTGCTACCTCTCTCCCAGTCTCTCTGCTTCTGTTTTAATCATGGTTCTTTTTGCTTTTCATTTTCACAGATTTGCGTTGCCATTTCCCCCTCCGCTCCTACACGGGCACCCCACCGACCAATTCAGTTTCTTGTACCAACCCGAAAGTGCTCAGAACCTGAAGAGGTCAGTGTAGAACAACTTCAATGCTTCAACCCCCTCCATCTTCAAATACCAATGTGATGGAATGGCCCAGAGTCTGTTCAGGAAGGGAATTGCGTTACAGAACGTTGATATAGATGGTATAGAATAGGGAATCATGTCTGCTCTATCCATTACATTTCTATCTGCAACGTTCTGAAACTTTTCACCTCACTGAATAGGCTACAGGTGTGAGGTTGAGGTTCATGACCTTTGACTTTGCTGAACGCTAAACATGTCACCAAATGAATGTCTGAATGTGATGAAACAAATTGTGCTAAATGGTTGACCACACCGTAAGTCCTTACAGTATGTATATATTATAGTGTAATAGCGTGATATAATTTCTGCATTTTCTGTCTAAGGCTTGGGTGGATGATGGAGGTCCTGACATGTTCGCTACTTGTTTTTCTGTGTTTGAGATTTTTTCCTATTACATAATTTTCTTTCCCAACCTTTCTGGACAGTATATAGCTTTATTTCCACTCTATACTGTACTTTCACTATATACTACAACCTGGTTCAGTGGTCTAAGACACTGCATCTCAGTGTTAGAGGTGTCACTACAGACAACCTGGTTAGAATCCAGACTGTATCACAACCGGCCGTGATTGGGAGTCCCATAGGGCGGCGCACAATTGGCCCAGCGTCGTCTGAGTTTGGCCGGTGTAGGCTGTCATTGTAAATAAGAATTAGTTCTTAAATGACTTGTCTGGTTAAATAAAGGTTTAAAAAAAAAAAAACTAAAAACATTTGTATGGTTGATTGAGAGGTCAGTGTTGCCTCTGAGCCGTGAATCAACCCACAGAAGCTCGGAGGGGGGGTTTGCTTACTCACTGTTCTCCTAACCCACTTTCTCTGCATTGTCTGTGTCGGCCAATCTGTTGTCACACTCTTCTCTATATATCTTTATCTGCTACTCAGTGAAGTCATATCAGACGCTAAATTATAATCTCATACATGTACAAAGAATACAATAGGGCAGGAGTCGGCAAGAGGCGGCCCCTGGGCTGGTTCTGTTTTGGCCCCCAAAGTTTATTTTTTAAGCTCAGAGACTGACCAACGAAGACTGACCGATGTAATCGCTGCCAACAGTGTTTCTAGCATGTATTGACTCAGGGAGCTGAATGCTTATGCAATGACTATATATATATATATCTTCCACTTTGACGTGTAGATTTTGTTACAAAAACAATACAATTACATCCATTTTAATCCCACTTTGTAACAAAATGTGAATAAATCCAAGGGGTATTAATACTTTTGCAAGGCACTGTAGTTTCAGATCCTATAATGAGTTTTGAAGTACTTTCTGAATTCCTGTTCAGAAGAGTGCCGAAAAAGTTGACAATGATTGTTTATTGCACAGCTGAGGAACATGCTTCCTGAGAGTATACTTTTTCATATCTCCAGAAAATATACTTAAATATACTTTTGAAAGTATACTTAACTTAAATATCCACAAAATATATTTAAGGTATACTTTCTTAAACGCATGTTGACAAACATGTGTGTATTCCCCATCCTTTTCTACAGCTGAAGTATTTATTTATAATATATTGTTTCTCATATTTAGCTTATTCAAATGTTGATGTTCATTTTCAAACTGAATAATGTTGTACTTTTATTTACACATTACATATTAAACATGACACATTTTATTGAAATGTTAATTTATTACCGTAACGTGAACAACTAAATGCCACGGTAAGGTTGTATTCGGCGCTTGTGACAAATATAATTTGATTTGATTTCAAGTGTGGAATTCCAGTGGTGCAGTTTTAATTACTACTCCAGGTTCAACCGCGTTGGAAATAGCTTGTTAGCATTGGCTGAGAAGATGTCTTGTTTAAAAAAAAAGGTACCCTTTACACAGCTAATTACAAAGCTAATGTGGTTAATGAGTAGAACTGTATTTGTAAAAGTATACTTGAAACACATTATAAATACACTTTTTTTGTAAAGACCATACAGGAATTCAAATTCAAATACCATTCTAGTATATTTCTAATTCATGAGAAATATACATAAAATGTACTTAAGGTGTATTCAAAGTATATTTGTTTAGCTTTTTATCTAATATACTAAGAATATACTGTGAGGGACAAATGACCAATTTACCTGTTTTGTTTAATAGTTAACAATATATATATATATGGTCTCCACTCTGGCTTCCTGCAGATAGTCTGGGCGTCGAGGACATGGCTTACTAGAGGGTGATAAAAAAACTCTAATGCCACATCCCATTTACTAAAATCAGTGGTGCACTGTGGGGGATGTGTCCTTGCATCTGGGAAACTAAGCCAGGGTGAGGTTAAGACAACAACCCCTTACAGATGACCATAAGATGAACCCAAGTTGGCTTAGTGATTACCTGATCTATATGGGAGGGGTTGGAGCCAGCCATGTGTGGGAAGTATTTTGTGTCTTGTATAAAAGATGTTTGTTTCTCATTGTTGGTTAAGCTCTCGGCAACACAACTTAGTGTGCGATCGACGGCTTCGTTATTGCAATAATTAAATCGATATTAAATAAAGAAGATTGTTTGAAGAAATTACGAAGAAGTCTCTCAGTACTGAAATTTCCACGACAATACTTAAGTAAAAGTGTCCCAATTTAGATAATTTTAAATGTATTTAATATACGTAAATGCTAATAAAATAGTTCAAATTTTGATAATTTAAAATATACTTAAAATATGTTAATGAAGTATGATTTAATTATTATGTGTATGAATGTGTGTGTGTATGTGTGTGTGTATGTGTGTATATGTATGTATATATATATATATATATATATATAATGCATTTTTGACTGGACCCCCTACATACATTGAGTGAAAACATAAGTGTATGCTTCCTCTATATCTCTCAAACTGATTCTCTGTGTATAGGCCTTGTGTTATACAGTAAAGTATAATCCTATACATGGACAAAGCATACATGCTTTTTGTATGAAAACATACAAGGGATTTCAAGCGTCTCAGTGCTATTTTGTGTGTGTATATTTGGACATCCATTTGCTGTCATATGAATCCTCTGAGCACAGAGTCTTCATGCTTTGTCTGTAGCAGAGCAGCTTGTTTTTCTCTCCAAGAACCCACCAGTTTATTTTGGGAAGGCTGAAGTAGGTGCCGGCCTTACCACAGTGAGTGGGTAGCAGCTTGGAAACCCTGCACTACTCTACCTGGGAAGCATTGTAGGCTCTAAGCTAGGCAGTATACTGTATGTACAAAATATAATATAGATGATTTATAGATAGATAGGTAGGTAGGTACTTTATTGATCCCTGAGGGGGAAATTTCTTAAATATGTGTAGTACACTGTATATGTGCAACATATAACCAATATATTTGTATAATATGGCAAATACAATATATTTGTTGTATATGGCCAATATATTTGTGCAGAAAAGAACCCTTTAACTACTGTAATATGGTGGTGAATCTGGGGCCACAGTATTTTGCTTCCACTGGTCCTGGGGCCCCTTGTTAAGGTCAACAGCATCATGGACTTTACCCAGTACCAGGACATTTTAGCCCAAAAACCTGATTGTATCTGCCAGGAGGTTGAAACTTGGCTGCAAGTGGATCTTCTAGCACACATCACAATCCACAAAGAAATGGTGATGGGAGCATTTCTCCATAGGAATTAATGGAATTCTTCAGTATTTCAGTTAGGACATAATTACATGTATTTATGTATTTTGTTGTTGTAGTGGGGACAGTAACATTAGCAAACATTATATAATTTAAAAGTATGCGTTAAGGTGTCTGTAATAATAGAATAAACGTGGCCATAACTACAGTAGACATTAATAAAGGCATTGCTATAGAGGTGGAGTGCCAAGATGCAGGCACAGCGCCCCCTATCAGTCATCTAGTGTGTGTATATATAACATCATTGGTCTGAACACATTGTAAGCTAAATCAGAAATATTTATACAAATATTGCACCCAACATCAGCACTCTTTCCAGGCCCTTCAATCAAAGTGTGTACACTTTACATCCTTTAACGAGGATTCATTACTGATGTTTAGAAGTTGCATTTTACAGCAGTCAGAAACTTCTGAAAGTGTAATTAATTATGTTTTAACCTTAAACTCTGACTGCCTGTTGTGTATTGAGGTAGGGAACGTTATCATAATATACAAGTAAACAAATAGCTTTTTATCCTTTTTTTTTATTTGATTGCTCAGTTATCGTCATTATACAATTGACTGACTGCTTATTTTCATTTTTTTTCTTTTTGATCAGGAAAATATATTTGATTTGATTTGATATGTCATTTGTATGACATTTGTGAAATATAGAAAAAAGGAGAGTCATTTCCCATAATATTGCACTTTTTAATAGTTGTGTTTCCAATTTTGATTGTGACAATTTAGTGACTGCAAAGAAAATCTCTTTATTAAATGGGATTTTTTTTTATACACAGACTTACTTTGACATAATGTTTATGTATGGTTGTAATCTCAGACACTCAGAACTAAAATCTGACTTAGTATTATTGCATTGTTGAGGAAATGCCTGCAAGTAAGCATTTCACTGTACTGTTTACAACAGATCCTTTTGTTCTTGGGCTGCCCTCTAGACTGGTGATAGGCTCCTGGTTGCTTGGGTTACACACAGGACATTATACATTTTAGTCAATAACCAGACACTCTTATCCACAGCGATTTACAGGAGCAATTAGGGTTAAGTGCCTTGCTCATGGGTACGTCGACATATTTTTCACTTAGTCGGCTCGGGGATTCGAACCGGCGACCTTTCCTTTACTGGCCCAATGCACTTAACCACTAGGCTATCTGCCACTTAGGACGAAGAGAGAGCTGTGTGTGTCTCACGCACCTTCTTGGAAATCTTGAACGAGCTAAATATGAATGACTGTCAAGAGAGACAGAGTCTGTGTGTGTGTGTGTGTGTGTGTGTGTGTGTGTGAGCTTCCATGCTTGCATGCGTGTGAAAGAGATGGGTAACAGGAACTGGAAACGGGTTGAGGAAGAGGTGGAGGGAAGTGTTGTAAAGGAGAAAAAGGATGGACAACAAAGGAGCTCAGGTTGAAGAATGTCCTAGTATGTCAGTCACGTTTCTACTTTGTGTTCTTATGTGACCGTTGAAGATGTTCAAAACAGTCAAAACTACCATAATACTCAGAATACCGTAATACTTTTCTTAAAAAAAAAATATATATGTTTTTGCAACAATTGTATTGTGCTTTTACATTTTCTACCTGATGTACTTTTTAACCTGTGGAAATAAATTGCTGCCTTCTCACGAACATCGAAAAAAACAAGTTACAAGATCATACCTGCTACAATATTGTGAGTTTTACAGTAGTTTGTGGAGTACAGTGTTGTTTTGCAGGCGTCAAAATGTCTTCAAGCTCGCTATGGAACACTTCCAAGATGGAGACCTCTGAGCTTATGCATATTCTCAATTAAAAACTATTGAATGCCATGCCTTTCCTCTCACCATATGTTTATGTCTCTCTCGGGTCTCTCTCTCTGTCTGTTCTCCCTGCAGTAAGGGCAGACTGTCTTCCAACATGAATCCTGTGTACAGTCCTGTCCAGCCCGGGACACCGTACGGCAACCCTAAGAACATAGCGTATGCAGGTGAGTGCCAAAACAACAGCAGCAATACCATACACTTCACGTCACTTAAATCTCACTGGATGGATTTATTTAATTGTACTCTTTCCCCCTCTTGCTTGTGCCATTAGTTGTTTTACCGTTAACGTAACAACAGCGGAAACGTTTTCTAATGACCTCTCGAACACACTCTGGTAATGGCTGAAATGGGCTCAGTGGAAAACATTAGCTTTCCGTTGCATCTATGAGAACACTAATGCTTCGTCAGGGATTTAAACACACTCGACACAGTCGTTAGTGAACGTCTACACACCCCTTTATCTGCCTTAAACTGACATCTAAATAGGTAATAAATTAGACTTAAAATGACATCTAAATAGGTAATAAATTAGACTTAAAATGACATCTAAATAGGTGATAAATTAGACTTAAAATGACATTTAAATAGGTAATAAATTAGACGTTTTCCCTACAGTTCTACATGAGCTACTCTACATTTTCAAAGTGAAAGACAAATTATAGAAAATCTTGCAAATAATTATAAAAAGAAAATAATAGAGCATTATTGATTGCATGGCTTCACATCCCAACCACCTTTGACAGTCATTACAGCTGTGAATCATTTTTAATAACATTCTACCAACCTTGCACAACGCTTATGGCAATATAAGTATATCCTCAGTGCATTTGATGGACAACAATATTCAAACCTCTTGATTTCCAAGCAGGTTTACGTCTTGGCTGTCAACACCTCTTGGAAAGCCATTCTGTTGTGTTTTTGGTATTAAAATGTGTGACATTGTCCCACTGAAAAATAAAGCTGTATCCCATGGTTAGGTTTTCAGAAGACTATGGCAGGTTTTCCCCTTCTTACCTGGGCTTTGCTCCTTTCATATTTATTTTGATCCTGACAAACTCCCCAGTCTCTTCCGGTGATAAGCCATGGCTAGACGGCACACTGTCCTTCTCTCAGCACATACCATAGCTGTAAAATTTGGTGGTGGATCTTTGATTTTCAAGTATTGTGGTGACAGCACCATGTTATGGGTGTGCTTGTCAGGATCAAAATAAATATGAAAAGAGCAAAGGCCAGGTAAAAAGTTAAGGCGAAAACCTGCCATAGTCTTCTGATGTTATTGGGGTATTTTGCTTCCACTGGTCCTGGGGCCCCTTGTTAAGGTCAACGGCATCATGGACTTTACCCAGTACCAGGACATTTTAGCCGAAAACCTGTTGCCTCTGCCAGGAGGCTGACACTTGGCCACAATTGGATCTTCCAGCACGACAATAACTCCAAGCACACATCAAAATCCATAAAGAAATGGTTAATTGACCATCTGTCTCTAGACTTGAAGCCCATTGAAAACCTGTGGTTTGAATTGAACAGGGCAGTCCATTAGAGCAGACGAAGGATATCAAGGATCTGGAAGGATTCTGTATGGAGGAATGGTCTCACTCGCAAGGCCGTGGGGGCCGAACGGTATTCCGGGGCGTGTTCTCAGAGCATACGCAGAACAGCTGGCCAGCATATTTACGGTCATTTTCAACCACTCCTTGTCCCGGTCTGTAATCCCCACGTCTCAAGCTGACCGCCATCATTCCTGTTCCCAAGAACTCTAAGGCTACCTACCACAATGACTACCACCCTGTAGCACTCACATCTGTAATCATGAAGTGCTTTGAGAAGCTGGTTATGGCACAAATCAACTCCATCATCCCAGACACCCTAGACCCACTCCAATTTGCATACCGCCCCAACAGATCCATAGACAACACAATCTGAATTTAATTCCACACTGCCCTCACCCACCTAGATAAGGGTAAGAATGCTGTTCATTGACTACAGCTCAGCGTTCAACACCTCCCTCTATAACTGGATCCTGGACTTCCTGACGGGCCGACCCCAGGTGGTGAGGGTAGGTAACATCACATATACCAGACTGACCCTCAACACGGGGGCCCGACAGCTCAACACGGAGGCCCCACAGCTGTGTTTATTCTCTTCCTGTACTCCCTGTTCACCCACGACTGTGTGGCCACCCACAACTCAAACACCATCAAGTTCACCCACGACTGTGTGGCCACGCACGACTCCAACACCATCAAGTTTGCTGATGACATGACGGTGGTGAGCCTAGAAGTAGTATTTATTGGGATCCCCAATTAGCCGCGCTCTCTCTCTCTCTCTCTCTCGCTCTCTCTCTCGCGCTCTAATTGTCTCTGGCTGTTTCTCTTTTTCTCATAATTAGTCCACAGTCGCACTGTTCCATAAATATGATGACTAATTAGTGTTTGTGTGTTTGAATACTGAGGCTCTGACATTGTGTGTGTGTGTGCATGCGTGTGGGCCGTCGGATCAGGTTGCGTAGGTGGTGTGTAGCCTCAGGATTGAGAGACACACACACACACAGGCTGCTCCGGCATTCTTTGTTTTAGTGTGATTGCGATGCGATCAGTACAATTCATAGTCATATCAATAGCACCTGTCATTTTAGCATAGAGAAGGCATGAATTCATAATATATAGGCCTGCCCAACCTTATATAATTATTGTCAATTTTCTCCCATATTCCACACCCTTTTATTTTCCTTACAGGCCTTCTACATTCTATGTTCCTCTACTTTATCTTCCCTACTCCTTATTTTCCATTTCCAGGGTTTAGTTTGCATCTGATTGCTTTTTGACTATAGTTTAATCTAGCCTGTTCAGTGTCTTTGGCTGCGTCCCAAATGAGAGCAGCGACCAGCTGAATGACATCCAGGAAAACATGGCTAAAATGCTCAGATATGCATATACAGGGTTGGTGCGTGGACAAACAATGAAATTAGCGTTCTGGAAACAAAGGTACAAACTTCAGAAGATGAACTGGATCAGCTAGAAAACGGATAAAGGAAAAAGGGGACCTTTCCAGCTAGGTGATCAAGCTGATATCAGAAGAGCTTGGCATGGATGTGTTTCCAGCTAGGTGATCAAGCTGATATCAGAAGAGCTTGGCATGGATGTGTTTCCAGCTAGGTGATCAAGCTGATATCAGAAGAGCTTGGCATGGATGTGTTTCCAGCTAGGTGATCAAGCTGATATCAGAAGAGCTTGGCATGGATGTGTTTCCAGCTAGGTGATCAAGCTGATATCAGAAGAGCTTGGCATGGATGTGTTTCCAGCTAGGTGATCAAGCTGATATCAGAAGAGCTTGGCATGGATATGTTTCCAGCTAGGTGATCAAGCTGATATCAGAAGAGCTTGGCATGGATGTGTTTCCAGCTAGGTGATCAAGCTGATATCAGAAGAGCTTGGCATGGATGTGTTTCCAGCTAGGTGATCAAGCTGATATCAGAAGAGCTTGGCATGGATGTGTTTCCAGCTAGGTGATCAAGCTGATATCAGAAGAGCTTGGCATGGATGTGTTTCCAGCTAGGTGATCAAGCTGATATCAGAAGAGCTTGGCATGGATGTGTTTCCAGCTAGGTGATCAAGCTGATATCAGAAGAGCTTGGCATGGATGTGTTTCCAGCTAGGTGATCAAGCTGATATCAGAAGAGCTTGGCATGGATGTGTTTCCAGCTAGGTGATCAAGCTGATATCAGAAGAGCTTGGCATGGATGTGTTTCCAGCTAGGTGATCAAGCTGATATCAGAAGAGCTTGGCATGGATGTGTTTCCAGCTAGGTGATCAAGCTGATATCAGAAGAGCTTGGCATGGATGTGTTTCCAGCTAGGTGATCAAGCTGATATCAGAAGAGCTTAGCATGGATGTGTTGCCGGAGGATCTTGGCGTGGATGTGTGACCAGAGGATCTGGAGCGATGCCATCGGATCTGTGTGAACACTAAATAATCAAATCCTCTTAGGGTACAGGAGGGAAAGGAGATCCAGGGCAAGTCCATTCAATTCGACAAGGACCTGTCTGCTAGACTGAGAGAGAAAATTAATAGGAATGAATTCCTATCAGACTGGAAATAAATCAAATTTCAACTGTTCTATGGATGTGTGTGTAGGCAACAGGGTTTGTGTGGGTGTATGTGTGGGTATGTGTCTGTGCATATGAATGGGAGAGTGGATGTGGGTGTGTGGAGCCGTGGGTTGTATGTTGTGTGTGAATGGATGAGTGGGTGGATGTATAGAGGGGTATCAATGTGTATGGGGAGGGGTGGGGGGGGGGAAGAGAGAGGGAGGTTGGGATAAACTGGGCCACCTGGGTAAAGAAGAGCAGGTGGTAATAAAGCTTGGCTTGGGGGCGGGGGCGGGGGGGGGGGGTAAGGATGGGAGGTTGGGATACGCTTGGCTTGGGTAGGATAATGGGGGTTGGAGAGGGATGGATTTGGTTTGGGAGAGAGAAGGAAGGACTTAATTATACAACAATGTAATTTTATTTATATTTTTTATGACTTGAATGAATGAGTTCTGGACAGATTAGGAAAGGATGTCAAACCATTATTATTCCTTATTTGTCATTAAAATTTAGATTTATTGGGGAGAATGGGGAGGGCTTATATCCGGAGGATTAGGATGGGGTGCTGGGAGGGCATCAGACACTTCTCTGAGGTGTGCGTGAGGCCTCCATTCGTCTCTGTCTCCGTCTCTGTCTCTGTCTCTGACCCACTCACCACAAGTAGACGTCCACCAGGCATTATACTTTAATTTAATTTATAAGGTAAAATAAACCAACCACAGCATTTAAGGGGCAGTCTTTCTTCAAAAGTATGTACAATGTATATAAAATGTATGCATCCACAGTCTCTCTCTTTGGTACATTAGGAGAGGAGTCGGAGCTAAAAAGCCCTACACTACTTTGCTTTGTTTTTTTGTTAAATGTCTGCCTAGCCCACATGCCCACACGCTCTATACAGCATATGTAGTGTATACAAGAACTATGTATTTACACTATGATCCTCCCATATGTTAAAATGTCTGTTAAAATGTTTTACTTGGTTCTTAAATGATCGATGGAACAGAAGGTTAAGTTTGATTCTATACAAGTAAAGACCAACAAAATCATTCTTATCACATGGAATGTCCACGGGCTTCATAATGGGGGAGAGGAGAGGCCTCTGCTTCCAACTACTGTAGAAACAGCAGAGGTGTAGGCATCCTGATGAATAAGAATACACCATTTTCACTTATATCCCAGCATATGGGCCAAGGCAGATGTTTTCTAATGTTGAATTGTACCTTAAAGTGTAAAACAATGTACATTGATTTCATTATATGTCCCATGTGCAAATCTGGTGTTTGTAGATAGAATTCAAGATATATTAGATCAAATCCAGGCAGGAACTATTATTTTGGTAAGATTGACATTAATAAAAAAGACAAATTTAGAGGCTGACATAGAGTACAGAAAAAAACGGACCCCCGAATATTAGTGGAATTATGATCACATACTCGGCAAAAGTTACTGCTATCTTAGAAAAAGCACATAAAAAATCTTTACAAGGTAAGAAATATTCTTCTGAAGAGAGCCAACAATGTCCGGTTAAACTCAAATAAAGCATACCTTAAACCTGGTCGATATCTCACAGCTCTCACTACTTAATAAACCTGGTCGATATCTCACAGCTCTCACTACTTAATAAACCTGGTCGATATCTCACAAAACGAATACATGCTAAACCAGTTACAATTTAAAAAGATAAAGATACAAAATAACTAATTAGAAACAACAATGAGATGAATGACCATTTTAAAAGTTTCTATGAACATTTGATATAAATCACAGTTAAACAGCAGTGGGATGAAACCTGTAGCCTTTTAGACTCAACAACTCTGAAGTAACTATTCAGCAGAACAAAAATAATCCTTAAAAACAGAGATCACCCAGGAAGAAGTATTAGATACTGTTAAAACATTCACACAGACAGAAGCACCAGGAATGGATGGCTTTCTCATAGAAAAATTATAAGCAATAGAATGGCAAATATCCTACCAGACTTGATAAATATCAATCAAATAGGGTTTATTAAAAATAGACACTTACTCTACAAACAAATACAATAACATGTTTCACTTTAATACAAAAGCAAAAAACAATAGATATAGATTCATCAATAATGGATGTTGATGTGGAAAAGGCTTTAATTCGTCTCGAGTTACATTTTCTTTCAACTTTCCAGCTAAAATAATAATTATTGTATAAATGTCCTAAAGCAAAAATATACACACATACATTATCTGATTATATTGCTTTAGAAAGGTGCACAAGACAGGGATGTCCCCTCTCCCCCCTCCTGTTTGCACTGGCAGTTGAACCACTTGCAGAAACAGTTAGACAGGACCCAAACGTAACAGGTATCATTATTGGTAAACATGAATATAAACTAAACTTATTTGCAGATTATCTCCTGATATACCTAACCAATATTGAAAACTCATAATGGCAATAAGAACAATAATAACTCACAATCTACAGCGATCCTTTTAAGTTGACCACAAAAATATTAAATACTCAGGATGCTTAGTAAGTGACAACAAACAACAAATATATAAAGATAACTTCATTCCATTAATCAACAATATGAAAGCAGAACTAATTAAATGGAATAATCTTCCCATAAATAGTACAGGTAGAATAAACCTATTTTTGAATGGCATGGCTGCCAGAGTTTTTGTATTTATTTTCGGTAATACCAATTATCCCACCGAAGACATTCTTTTAAAAGGTATACTCGGTCATAAGAATTCATAGAATAAAAATATAAGTTTTACATCTGAGGGGGGTTTTAACCTTCCAGACTTGAAATTGTATCAACTCGCTACCCAAGGCTTTTACCTGCGACATAGAGTTGATTGCACTAAAGAGGAACAATGGTTACATATTGAAGATGCTCATCTCCAGAATCTTTTTACGTTTCTATTTTAAAGGATAAAGTTAAGAACACTAACGATATGGAAGAAAATGAAGCGTACAATCCTTGGAGAACTTTTCATAATTCATTAATAAATTGTCCCACATGGAAAACTAAAGACATAGAAACCACAAATGACTTGGTAATACATTTATTTCCATTACAGCTTTAAAAAGCAATTTTGTGTTGACAAATGTAAAACTGAAAAGTTTTATATCACAGATTTTCAATTTGAAATCTTTTGAACATATGAGCAATCTTTAGGGAATCCTATTTGAGTCGGAAAAGGATATTCAGATGATCGGTAAGTTAAACAAATCCTTGCATAGATCCTATACAACTGGCCATCTCTTAGAAAAACATATAAACTATTGGAACCAAGATTGATAAATAACTGATATTGGCACAAAATGGAGGGGATATTGGAATTACAGTTAATTAACAATTACGCTTAATCCACTATAAATTCATGTATAGAATTTATTATACAAGAGACAAAATTCACAATTTCTACCTCACAACGGCAGAGTGATGTCATCTGAAGTGTAAAACTACTAATGACTCAATAATTCACCATTAATAATCAATAATTCATTCTGGGAATGATAGAAATTTTAAACGTTAAATGCGTGGAGATGGAAAGATACACTACCGTTCAAAAGTTTGGGGTCACTTAGAAATGTCCTTGTTTTTTAAAGAAAAGCACATTTTTTGTCCATTTTAAAATAACATCAAATTGATCAGAAATAGGTAAAATGCTTTATTATCGAAGCATTTTAAGAGAGCAAAACAAAATCATCCAGTTTGAGGCCATGTTGCAGAAAGTGATAAGGGAGATGGGGATAAGGGAGATGGTGATAAGGGAGATGGGGATAAGGGAGATGGGGATAAGGGAGATGGGGATAAGGGAGATGGTGATAAGGGAGATGGGGTTAAGGGAGATGGGGATAAGGGAGATGGGGATAAGGGAGATGGGGATAAGGGAGATGGGGATAAGGGAGATGGGGTGGGGCCTATTAGGTCTGGGCAGGTGTGATGTTTGTATGATGTAGTCATTTGTATGTGTATGTGTTTTGTATTGTTTATAAAAGATCAAATCTTATATAAAAAAAGTAACAGTCTCAATTCGTCAGCGCATTCTTCCCACAGTGATGTCTTTTGGGTGGTGGAACATTCTTGATACAACGGGAAACTGTTGAGCGTGAAAAACCCAGCAGCGTTGCAGTTCTTGACACACTCAAACCAGTGTGCCTGGCACTTACTACCATACCCACGTTGAAATCTTTTGTCTTGCCCATTCACCCTCTGAATGGAACACATACACATCATTCTTTAACCTGTCTCCTCCATTTCATCTACACTGATTGAAGTGGATTTAACAGGTGACATCAATAAGGGAACATAACTTTCACCTGGATTCACCTGGTCAGTCTGTCATGGAAAAAGCTCCTAAAGTTCCTAGTGTTTCGTACACTCATTGTGTAAGAGAGAGGGTACCATCTGGGACGTATCCTTTCTCTAGGGTGACAAGTGTTCATGAAAGACTAAGGAGGACAGACGTTGTTCTGTGCCCAGTAATAGTTATTGAGATTATATTCTCTGTGTGTCTCACTCTGTGTGACCTAACTGAGGAATATGGTTTTATATACACTCACTCAATCTCACTCTCTCTACCTCTCTCTTTCTCTTCAGTCTACCTTTCCTTCTCATACCAGTCCTGTGATCAGTGAGCGGTATTGTAGGTCTCCGTTACAGTTCAAATTGATGATGAGTACCTTTTTGT
Source organism: Thymallus thymallus (assembly GCA_023634145.1). NCBI lineage: Eukaryota > Metazoa > Chordata > Actinopteri > Salmoniformes > Salmonidae > Thymallus > Thymallus thymallus. The sequence goes on along the minus strand of CM042390.1, from coordinate 2,036,634 downwards.
GTTCCACCACGTCCTTGTCCTCTAATGAACTGGCGTCCTCACATACAGCAGTGGGAAGTAGGCGTGCTGAGGGTCATGCAGCACCCCCTGAAAAATTATAATAAGAATATATATATTCATAAAATAAAAAATTCAATACAAGTAGTGCCCTGGGCCTTTACTAGTATTAGTGGACTGATATAGACATCTGTAGCGCAGACATCTTTTCAGCATCTTGGCTTTGGGAAAAAAAATAGTTTTATAAATAAGAACAGTATCTGTCCTCAAACATTTACACCACAACCCTGTCCTCAAACATTTACACCACAACCCTGTCCTCAAACATTTACACCACAACCCTGTCCTCAAACATTTATACCAAAACCCTGTCCTCAAACATTTATACCAAAACCCTGTCCTCAAACATTTACACCAAAACCCTGTCCTCAAACATTTACACCACAACCCTGTCCTCAAACATTTACACCACAACCCTGTCCTCAAACATTTACACCACAACCATGTCCTCAAACATTTACACCACAACCCTGTCCTCAAACATTTACACCACAACCCTGTCCTCAAACATTTACACCACAACCCTGTCCTCAAACATTTACACCAAAACGCTGTCCTCAAACATTTACACCAAAACCATGTCCTCAAACATTTACACCAAAACCCTGTCCTCAAACATTTACACCACAACCCTGTCCTCAAACATTTACATCAAAACCCTGTCCTCAAACATTTACATCAAAACCCTGTCCTCAAACATTTACATCAAAACCCTGTCCTCAAACATTTACATCAAAACCCTGTCCTCAAACATTTACATCAAAAGGTGCAAAGTTATGGGCAAAGACACAACATCCACATCAAATTCAATATTTTTCTTGATCAAATAACATGGAAATCAACCCCTTTATGTCCAGTATTAATTGACCATCCTTACAAACCACTTAATGTAAATGTACATTACTGTATTGTACATAGGCTGGTCATCTAGGTTTATACCTGTAGACATTCCACCACCATGAAGAAAAACAACGCACAATACAGTAAATGAGTACATTGAGACATCAAGTGGTTTGTGATGATGTGATGATGTGGCTCAGTTGGTAGAGAATGGTGCTTACAATGCTAGGGTTGTGGGTTTCGATTACCATGGGGGACCAATATGAACATGTCTGGACTCGCTACTGTAAGTTGCTCTGGACAAGTGCATCTACTAGAAATGAATTAATAGAATTTCAGTTTTCACATAGAAATAAGTATTACAAGAAACTGGAAAACATACTATACTGTATATTCAGATTAACTGTTTTGTACAAATAATTATCAGACTCAAGTTACAAATGCTAGTAAACACTCAGATTTTTTTTTTTTTTTTTATCACAAAATAATTGAATTCCATTTCTTTGTCATTGCTCCTGTTTTATTCAGAGATGATAGCTTTTAAGATTATAGCTACCATTCCTGGATGGCAGGTTTCCATTTCTAAAGCGCTTCCTTCCTATTTCCTATGAGAACATTCTATGAGTCACCAAGTGTCCCATTATGTCATATAGGGTCATATTCACTAGGCGTAATTTAACAAAACCTTTTGCAACGTAAAATGAAAACGAGAATTTCTTATTGAACAAGTTCAGGTAGTTACTCCATTTATCAGTCTGTTTTCTTCCAGTCTGTACCCTAATGAATACAACCCTGGAAACTTCAGCTGTTACTGTGAGCAACTTCACACAATCTGACATCCAACCTACAGTGCATTCAGAAAGTATTTAGACCCCTTGAATTTTTCCATATTTTGTTATGTTACAGCCTTATTCTAAAATTGATGAAATACATTTTTTTCCTCATAAATCTACACCCAATACCCCATGCACGTTTATAAAAAAACAAATAGATTATTTACAGTATTCAGACCCTTTGCTATGAGACTCAAAATTGAGCTCAGGTGCATCCTGTTTCCATTGATCATCCTTGAGATGTTTCTACAACTTGACTGGAGTCCACCTGTGGTAAATGTAATTGATTGGACATGATTTGGAAAGGCACACACCTGTCTATATAAGGTCCCACAGTTGACAGTGCGTGTCAGAACAAAAACCAAGTCACGAGGTCGAAGGAATTGCCTGTAGAGCTCCGAGACCGGATTATGTCGAGGCACAGATCTGGGGAAGGGTACCAAAAAATGTCTGCAGCATTGAAGGTCCCCAAGAACACAGTGGCCTCCATCATTCTTGAATGGAAGAAGTGTGGCACCACCAAGACTATTCCTAGAGCTGTCTGCCCAGCCAAAATGAGCAATCGGGGGAGAAGGGCCTTGGTCAGGGAGGTGACCAAGAACCCGATGGTCACTCTGACAGAGCTCCAGAGTGTGGAGATGGGAGAACCTTCCAGAAGGACAACCCTCTCTGCAGTACCCCACCAATCAGGCCTTCATGGTAGAGTGGCCAGAAAGAAGCCACTCCTCAGGAAAAGGCACATGACATGCTTGGTGTTTGCCAAAAGGCACCTAAAGGACTCTGACCATGAGAAACAATATCTCTGGTCTGATGAAACCAAGATTGAACTTTTTGGCCTGAATGGCAACAGGCTAGTGTCTGGAAGAAACATGGCACCATCCCTAAAGTTAAGCATGGTGGTGGCAGCATCATGCTGTGGGGATGTTTTTCAGTGGCAGGGACTGGGGGCTAGTCAGGATCGAGGCACGTACATACACACACTCTC